>PVJD01012788.1:0-37670 GCA_004026545.1 Mormoops blainvillei | reverse complement strand
TTCCCTGGAAAACAGAAAGATGAGAATTAGAGAGGATCAACATAGACAAATCTTTTCAAGAATTTTTCTACAAAGGGGAGCAGAAAAATGGGCTGTTAGGTAGAAGGGATGTGGAGTCTGAAGAATTCCTGTCTAGTATGTGAAAGAATTTCAGGTGTTTTATTCAGATGGGGTGACTTCACAGAGAGGTCGTGATCAATAGTGAAAGAGGGAGGAGAGAATTTCCGAGCGAGGCTCCCGAGTAAGGGAGAGGAGAAGGAACCCAGTTAGCTTAGACCCGTGATCTTTCAACCTGCTGCCTGAGCACACTGGTGTGCCGCAAGAAATGTTAAAACCCACAAACATGACTATTTAGTGAAGGGCACTGACCTCTTTTCCCTTAGGCTGTCAAATTTAAAAAATGACAACAGCCAACACAATAGCTGTCTGGTGAGAATGAATCAAAATTATACCTATTATTATGATGCCTATTTTTTGCCAGATCAGCAAAACATATTTTTTGGTGCGCCACAGAATTTCAGCATTAGTGTACGTGTGCCAGGAGATGAAACAGGCTGACAGCTGCCGGGTTAGACAGGTTGGCCGAGGCGGGAGGAGACCGCCCAGCCATGGTAACTGGAGAGAAGGCAGAGAGCGTGCGCGCAGACGCGTGCGGCGATGCAGCCTCCGGAAGTTCTAGGACTGTTTCTCTGACCTCAGTGAAGGGGAAGCTATGATGGAAGAGAGGATATAGGTTTTGGTTTTGTTTTTGTTTTTGTTTTAAAGATTTTATGTATTCATTTTTAGAGAGAGGGGAAGGGAGTGAGAAAGAGAGGGAGAGAAACATTGATCAGTTGCCTCTCATACACTCCCACCTGGGGACCTGGCCTGCAACCCAGGTATGTGCTCTGTCCGGGACTCGAACCAGTGACTTTTCGGTTCATAGGACAACCTGCAATCCACTGAGCTACACCAGTCAGGGTGAGAGGATAAAAGTTTAAAGAGAGTGAAATGAACGAAAAACTTCTCTAAGAATGTGGGAGAGCGACTGAATCACAGGGATGCTTCCCGAGCAGTTCCAAGCGTCTGCTCTGAGTTAGGAGCTGGAAGCTTAGAATCGGGACAGTCAGCGTGGCTGGGTGTTGGCCTGCAGCCAGGTTCAGCTGCTCAGGTGCAGGCTGGGAGACGTGAAGAGGAAACTCTCACTCGGGTTGGAGACTTTAAAGAGAAGTACAGTGAAGCAAGGAAGGGAAAAAGTAGCTGAAAGTGCACGTAAGGGAGAGATTATAATGATGGTTGTGGGCTCCAACCTGCGTAAAGAGGGCAGTGGAACCACAGCAAAGTGCCGAAGTGGGGGCTAGTGAAAAGGGTAGAAGCTATAGGTTGTAGATCTCTGTAGGGCTAACGGCTTGTTGGAGTTGGGATAATAAAACTGGAAGGATAAGGGTTGGTGGTGATCAGAAAGTGGTATACTCGGAACTGAGATTAGATAAACATTGCAATTATTGGTAATAGTAAGGTGTAGATATGGGAGTAAGTGACCAGGTTTGGGTGTAGGACAATGTCACTGGAGGAGACGAGGTCAAGGAACACAGAATCAGGACATGGGGAGGAACATCTATATGATTATTGAAATTATGCCTCAGTGGAATTACTGAATTCTAACCAAGTAATATGCAATCTCCAAAAATGAGGGAGCATGACTTAAAGGCCATTAGATGACAGCGAAAAGGAGAGGGCAGTGGGCAGTGTAGTTTGGCAATATTCCTGAAAACTGGGAGCTTTAGGAAAGGAGGGGTGAGGATGGTCAAGAGGCACCATGATGGGCAAGAAGAACATTTACCCCCCGTGGGCTCTGTGGGACAAGCACTTTGGAGATAAAACAGCAACCACTTCATACGTTGCTGGGGAAGCAGTGTCCTTCCAGGAGGGTCAGATTTTTGTTAGGATGAGAAGGCAAAGGAAAATTAAAAGAATGAAGATATTTGGGGTTTGCTAATGACTGGGGTGTGGTGGCAGAGGGGCCTCTGCAGATGCTTGGCCACAGGTGGATGCAGTTACACAGGCTTCTGCTTCCAAAGCTTTTGAAAGAAGGTTCTGCGTGGACTCAGAACTTTCTGACCAGCTGGTCTGGCACCTTTTCTCTGGTTTTGGGAAGTCAGAGAGAATGGGGGATAATGGACAAATGCCCCCCTGCTGACTAGAGACCTGAAAGTCTGAATAAATTGTCTTCCACATGAAAAAAAAAGAAGCTCTTGAATTGTGCAGGGAAGGACTGATGTGTCTCTTATCAGCCTGCTGCCTGTTGACTTTGGCTGGGAGATAATCACCATGGTTAATGAGGATCCTGGCAGCCAGTTGTTATTCGTTCCTGATCATTCTCGTTCACCATTGTTTTTACATATAAAACCCTGAAAGAATATCAAATCCCCAGTGCTCTGCAGCACTGTGGTTTCTTTTTATAAACTATACCTCCTCATTTTTTTCCCCCAGCTCTCTCTTCTTGCTTGCTCCCTTCCCCCACCCTTACCAAATACAAGGGTCAAGGAGGGGGCTGAACAGGTCTCCTTCCAGACCGCAAATCTTCACTCCAGCCACAAGGGCTCTGCTATCATCTGCTTCATGAAATGACCTATGGGCATCATTTACTAGTGCTGGTTGCAGAAACAGTGTGATGGGAGCAGGCCTGCCGGAGGCTGCGAATCTCTGGAGGGAGCAGTGACAGCTAGAGTGTTACAGTATCACTGTGGGACTCTTCCCAGTGCCATTTGGGACATCTAGACAGAAACTTTATTTAACATTGTCAGTGGCTCTGGTAGGTGGTAGCCAGCCCTGATTGAGAGAGACTGATTTTGGGGGAGGGGGAGCACGTGGAGAACAGACCCCTGAAGGCTCAGTGCTGCAGCATGAGGGCCACACAGAAACTCTTTTAAGAGAGGAGCTAAGGCAAGACTTGAGAGTCGCCAGGGACCTGTGCTTGCATGCATGTGGGCACGTGCACAGTGGCTCTGCTAACGAAGAACTCAGAGGGATAGAGTCACACTGAAGGGAATGCGGGAGCCAACACAGCATGGCTAGTGAGCAGGGGACTGGACGGAGTGGAGAGTTTGTGTACGAGCCTCCAGTGATAAGGTGGCAGGCTGGGGAGTGTAGAGCCAGGAGCTGAACAGCTGACGTTTGCTACAGCCAGGCAGGTCCTCTCACAGATAGGCAAGCCCAACCCCCACCTGTGGGACCACAGGCTCTGCAGGGTAGTGAGGCCAGGCTCAGGAGGCCCCTGCTCGGCACATTTCCGCAGGGGAAGAAGAAAAAGCTCTGAAAGGGCCCTTATCAGACACTGCAAGCTGCACTGTTTCTTGGGCCCTGATCCATGAAAACCAGTAGAGCAGAGAGATTAGAGACAGGCACAACACGGAGGGTTCAGGGCCCCACCCAGACTTAGTGCTAGACAGAGCTGCTGTCTGCGCCAACCTGGAAAGAGCTGCCCCTTTTACACAGGTTGGCCTCTCAAAGGAAAAGGACAGCTAATTCACCAGAAACCATACATTAGAGGAAAGAATCTGGGTCAGGCCAAGATGTGTGGTGAGGGGGTGGGGAAACACTCCCAGCGTCTTCCCTGAAGGCTGAATAGTCCCCCCCCCCACCCCACCCCCCCAACCACAGGGGACCCAGGGTTCCCATCCTCCGGATTGTACCAGAGGCTCCCTCTGGATGGAACTGGAGAAGATACTGGCAGTCCTCTCTGGTCATTGAATGAACCACACCTAGGCCCTTGGCTAATGGAAACCCAGCAGCACAGAACAGTGGGGATCAGCCAAACCTGAAGGAGACAGCCACAGATCGTGGATTGTTAGGGAGCCTGTGGAGCCTAGAACAGGCTCCCTAGGGCCACACTGGGACACCATCTGACATACTGGGGGGGGGGGGGATCCTGAAAGAGAAGACAGAGATAAACACTGGATTCTACTGAGATGAATTCCACTGTGATCTTCATGATTTGCGTTATTTTTTCTCCTGCATAGCTTTTTATCATTCATTTCTTTTGCTTTTGTTCCTATTATTTCACTAGTTTTTATATTTTACTTTATTTCAAATCCCATATTTTGATCCTGCCTTCTCTCTTACTCTGTTTTATGGTCTTCCTTCCTCTTCTTATTTTTGTTTTAAATTTTATTTTTTCTCTTACTATGACTGGTTTCTTTTTTTTTTACAGAAAAATATTTTATTTATTTATTTATTTTGGTGTATTTTATTGAGTATACTATTACAGTTGTCCAATTTCCTGCCTCCCCCCTTTATCCCCTCTGCCCTGCACCCTGTCCCATCATCCCTACACCTCTTAGCTCATGTTCATGGGCTGTACATATCAGTTCTTTGGCTTCTTAATTTCCTCTACAGTTCTTTTTTTATTTTTTTAAAGATTTTATTTATTTTATTTTTAGACAGAGGGGAAGGGAGGGAAAAAGAGAGGGAGAGAAACATCAATGTGTGGTTGCCTCTAGCCCACCCCCTACTGGGGACCTGGCCCACAACCCAGACATGTGCCCCAGCTGGGGAATCGAACCGGAAACCCTTTGGTTCTCAGGCTGACACTCATTCCACTGAGCTACACCAGCTGGGGCAATTTCCTATGCTATTCTTAACCTCCCTCTGTGTATTTTTTTTTTTTGTCAACATTTTTCCGCCACCACTTCCCCAGCCCCACCCATCCCCACCTCCCATCCTCAATCCTTCCCCCATTTGGCTTTGTCCATGGGTCCTTTATGCATGTTCCTTGATGACCCTCCCCCTCCCTTTCCCCTGTCATTCCCCCTCTCTCCTCCCCTCTGGTTACTGTCAGTTTGTTTTTTATTTCAATGTTGCTGGTTATATTTTGCCTGCTTATTTATTTTGTTGATTAGGTTCCACTTATAGGTGAGATCATATGATATTTGTCTTTTACCACCTGGCTTATTTCACTTAACATAATGCTCTCCAGTTCCATCCATTCTGTTGCAAAGGGTAGTAGCTCCTTCTTCCGTTCTGCTGCGTAGTATTGCATTGTGTAAATGTACCATAGTTTTTTGGTCCACTCATTTACTGTTGGACACTTAGGTTGCTTCCAATTCTTGGCTATTGTAAATTGTGTTGCTAGGAACATTGGTGTGCATAGGTTCTTTTGAATTGGTGTTTTGGGATTTTTAGAGTCTAATCCCAGCAGTGGAATTGCTGGGTCAAAAGGCAGTTCCATTTTTAGTTTTTTGAGGAAATTCCATATTGTTTTCCACAGTGGCTGCACCAGTGTGCATTCCCACCAACAGTGCACTAGGATTCCTTTCTCCTCATATCCTCACCAACACTTGTTGTTTGTTGATTTGGTTATGATGGCCATTCTGGCTGGTGTGAAGTGGTATCACATTGTGTTTTTAATTTGCATCTCTCTGATGGCTAGTGATGCTGAGCATCCTTTCACATGTCTCTGGGCCCTGTGTATGTCCTCCTTGGAGAAGTGTCTGTTCAGGTCCTTTGCCCATCTTTTAATTGGATTGTTTGTCTTCCTAGAGTGGAGTCGTGTGAGTTCTTTATATATTTTGGAGATCAAACCCTTGTGCGAGGAATCATTTGCAAATATATTTTCCCATACGGTTGGTTCTCTTTTCATTTTGCTGACATTTTCTTGAGCCATGGAGAAGCTTCTTATTTTGATAAAATCCTATTTGTTTACTCTTTCCTTTATGTCCCTTGCTCTAGGGGACATATTGGTGAAAATATCACTGTGTGAAATATCTGAGATTTTCCTGCCTATGTTCTCCTCTAGGACTTTTATGGTGTCACGACTTATATTTAAGTCTTTTATCCATCTTGAGTTTTTTTGTGTGTGTGGTGTAAGTTGGTGGTTGAATTTCATTTTTTTGTATGTAGCTGTCCAGATCTCCCAACGCCATTTGTTGAAGAGGCTATTTTTACTCCATTTTATGCTTCTGCCCCCTTTTTGACCATAGAGATATGGGTTTATTTCTGGACTCTCTGTTCTGTTCCATTGATCTATGTGTATGTTCTTATGCCAGTACCAGACTGTTTTGATTACAGTGGCCTTATAATATAGTTTGATGTCAGGCATTGTGATCTCTCTTGCTTTGTTCTTCTTTCTCAAAATTACTGCAGTCATTTGGGGTTGTTTGTGGTTCCGTATAAATTTTTGAAATGTTTTTTCTGTATCTGTGAAATATGTCATTAGTAATTTAATAGGGATTACATTGAATCTGTAAATTGCTTTGGGTAGTATGGACATTTTGATGGTGTTAATTCTTTCCATTTATTTGTCTCTTCCTTAATTTCTTTCTTCAGAGTTATAAAGTTTTCTGAGTACAGGTGTTTCACCTCCTTGGTTAAGTTTATTCCAAGGTACTTTATTTTTCTTGTTGGTATAGTAAATGGGATTTTTCCCCTGATTTCTGACTCTGATATTTCATTGTCGATGTACAAAAATGCCTTCGATTTCTGAATATGAATTTTGTATCCTGCTGTTTTGCCGAATTCACTTATTAGGTTGAGTAGGTTTTTTGTAGAGGGTATCGGGTTTTCTATATACACTACTATGTCATCTAGAAACAATGAGAGTTTTAATTCCTCCTTTCCAATTTGGGTGCCTTTTATTTATTTTTCTTGTCTGATAGCTGTGGCTAGGACTTCTAATACTATGTTGAATAGAAGTGGTAAAAGCAGACACCCTTATCTTATTCCCGATCTTAGTGGGAAAACTTTTAATTTTTGCCCATTCACTATAATGTTGGTGTAGGTTTCTCATACATAGCCTTTACTATGTTGAGCTATGCCCCCTTTATTCCCATTTTGCTGAGTGCTTTTATCATCAATGGGTGCTGTACATTATCAAATGCTTTTTCAGAGTCTATTAATGGGATCATGTGACTTTTTCTTTCCTTTTGTTTATGCGATGTATTATGTTTACTGATTTGCAAATATTGCACCATCCTTGCATCCTTAGGATGAATCCAACTTGATTGTGGTGGATGATCTTTGGAATGTATTGCTGAATGTGGTTTGCCAATATTTTGTTGAGAATTTTACCTTCTATGTTCATCAGTGATTTTGGCCCATAGGTTTTTATCTTTGTTTTGTCTTTATCTCGTTTTGTGATTAGGTTGATGCTGGCCTCATAAAAAGAATTTGGGAATCTTCCTTCTCTTGGATTTTTTGGAATAGTTTGAGAAAGACAGGGGTTAACTCTTCCTGAAATGTTTTATAAAATTCTCCTGAGAAACCACCTGGTCCAGGGCTTTTGTGTGCCTGGAGTTTTGTGATTACTGCTTCAGTTTCAGCAATTATTATCAGTCTGTTCAGTCTTTATGGTTCTTCTTCATTCAGCTTTGGAAGACTATATTTTTCTAGAAATTTGTCCAATTCACCCAGGTTTTCAAATTTCTTGGCGTATAGTTTTTCATAGTAATTTCTTACAATCTTTTGTGTTTCTGTGGTATCAGTTGTAATTTCTCCTCTTGCATTTCTGATTTTATTTATTTGCATTTTCTACCTTTTTTTCTTGATGGGTCTGCTTAAAGGCTCATCAATTTTGTTTATCTTTTCAAAGAAACAGTTCCTGGGTTTATTGATCCTTTGAATTATTCTTTTAGTCTCGATGTCATCCAATTCTGCTCTGATCTTGATTATTTTCTTCCTTCTATTTGCCTGGGCTTTGTTTGTTGTTGTTTCTCCAGTTCTCGTAGATGTTGTGTTAAGCTGTTTTTTTGAAATGTTTCTATCTTTTTTCAGGCAGGACTGTATTGCTATGAACTTGCCACTCAGAACTGCCTTTGCTGTGTCCTCTAAGTTTTGAACTGTTGTATGTTCATTTTCATTTCTTTCCAGAAACATTTTTATTTCTTCTTTGATCTCATTATTGACTGATTCATTGTTTAATAGCAAGCTATTCAGTCTCCATGAGTTTGAATGCTTTTGAGTTTTCCTTTGAGGTTGGTTTCTAGTTTTAAGTCTTTGTGGTCTGAGAAAATGCTTGATGCGATTTCAACTTTATAAAGTTTGTTGAGGTTTGATTTGCATCCTATCATGTTGTCTATCTTTGAAAATATTCCATGTGCATTTGAAAAGAATGTGTAGTTTGCTTCTTTGGGATGAAAGGTTCTATATATATCAGCTAAGTCCAATTGATCTAATGTGTCATTCAGTTCTGCAATATCTTTGTTGATATTTTGTTTAGATGATCTATCCATTGTTGACTGTGGGGTATTAAAATCCTCTACTATAAGTGTGTTGTTGTCTATATCTTTCTTGAAGTCCCCCAGGATTTTCCTTATATATTTGGGTGCTCCTACATTGAGTGCATATAGGTTTACAATGTTTATGTCTTCTTGATGGATTTTTCCCTTGCGTATTATGAAGTGTCCTTCTGTGTCTCTTTTTATGGCCTTTGTTTTGAAGTCTATTTTTTCTGATATAAGTATGGCTACCCTGGCTTTTTTTTCCCCATCCATTAGCTTGGACTATTTTTTTCCAACCCTTTACTCTCAGTCTATGTAGGTCTTTTGTTCCGAGATGAGTCTCTTATAGACAGCATATGTGTAGGTCATGTTTCCTTATCCATTCAGCTACTCTATGTCTTTTAATTGGAGCATTTAATCCATTTACATTTAAGGTTATTATTGATAGGTACTTACTCATTTGTTCCCTTTGTACCTGTGTTCCCCTCCTTCTCACTCTTTTTCTTCATCTTAAAGCAGTCCCTTTAGCATATCTTGCAATGCTGGTTTAGTAGAGGTATATTCTTTTAGCCTTCTCTATCTGAGAAACTACTTATTTCTCTTTCCATTATAATTGAGAGCCTTGCTGGGTAGAGTAGTCTTGGTTGCAGGCCTTTGCTTTCATTACTTGGAATATTTCTTGCCATTCCCTTCTGGCTTGTAGCACTTCTGTGGAGAAGTCAGCTGCTGGCCTTATCAGGGCTCCTTTATATGTTACTTCCTGTTTTCGCATGCTGCCTTTAAGATTCTCTCTTTGTCCTTGATATCTGCCATTTTAATTATGATGTATCTTGGAGTGGGTCTCTTTGGGTTCTTGATTGGGACCCTCTGAGATTCTTGGACTTGTGTGATTTTTTTTCTCCTCAACTTTGGGAAGTTTTCCATCATTACTTTTTCAGACAGGTTTTCTATCCCTTGCTCCTTCTTTTCTTCTTCTGGTATTCCTATTATACGGGTATTATTACATTTCATGTTGCCCTGCATTTCGCTTAACCCCTCTTCATTCTTTTTGAGCCTTTTTCCACTCTCTTGCTCTTTGTGGGATTTTTTTCCTACCATGTCCTCCAGCTTGCTGATTCGATTCCCTGCTTCCTCTAGCCTGCTTTCGATTCCTTCTACTGTGTTCTTCAATTCATAAATTGTATTTTTCATTTCCTCTTGGTTCCTGTTGATAGTTTTTATGTCCTTTTTCATGCTGATATAGTTTGCAGTAAGTTCCTCATATTTTCCTGTAGTTTTTTTATAATTCTCACTGAGCTCACTGAGTTCATTGAGCTTCCTTATAACCATTGTTTTGAACTTAATATCTGGTAGTTTACTTACCCAATTTAACTTAGTAGCCTTTCTGGGGATTCATCCTTTCCTTTCATTGTGGGTTGTTTTTTCATCTTCCCATTATTTGGCTACCTTAGGAATACCACGAAGCCCAGGAAACAAACCCAATCTGCAAAAATAACTCCCCGCTTTAATCCCAGTATCAACAGCAAATGAACCAGTATTAATAAGGCTGTCGAAAGATTAAGACTACTATAAGAAAGGAGAGAAATAAACTATACTATAAAATCTAGTGACTTTACATGCGCCAGTTGATGGACAAGAACTGAAAGTTAAAAAGCTATGTGGTAAAGAAAATATCGCAAATCATGGAGAAGACCACAGTGCATTTTGTCTCGGTAGCCTTTAGTATTTACTGCTGTTTTCTCTTTCTGGATCTGCCTCTGGTGTTGTCAGATGTTGACCCTGTCTGACCTGAGGCAGCCTGTTTGAGACTCCCAGGGATCTACTGTCTGTGGCTTTCTCGTTAGGGTGTTAATCTACTCACTCTGTGCTCAGCAGCCAGGCAGACTCCCTGCTGGGGTTGGGGCTAATGTTCCCCCTCAGGCTGCTGGTGCTCGGAGGGGAGCGGTCTGTGTGAGCTTGATGGCTGTTGCCTTATGGGGGATGATTCAGCACCAGGATCCTGGAGGCTATTCTCTAAGTTCTTTTCCCAAAGTTTCCATCCTCAGGCTCTCCTTAAGCACCTCTAGTCTGCACCCCCTTTGCAGGGATCTACTGTCTGTGGCTGCAACTCTGCACTCAGCAGTGAGGCTTAAGCACCTCTGGGCCAGGGCAGAGTCCCTCATGGTGGTGGGGCTACTGTTTTCTCTCAGGATGCTGCTGCTCTGACGGGAGTGGTCTGCCTGAGCAAGATGGCTGCCACCACCTTGGGGATGACTCAGCACCAGGATCCCAGGGGCTACTCTAAATTCTCTCCCCAAAGCCTCCATCCCCAGTCTCTCCTCAGGCATCTCTAGCTCACTCTGCCCCCACCTTTGCTGGAGCCCAGGGTAAGTGGTTGCATATGAAAATTTATGCATTGTCTTTTTAATTGGCTCTTTTAGTCTCTAGCCACCCATCTCTGGCAGAGCACAGCCCTGTGACTTTTCGCAGCTGACTGTTATCTGTGTACTTTTTGGGCTCTGGCACTGTAGGCAGGGGATCCCTGTTTATGGTTTAGACCCTGCTCTTCTCAGAGGAAACCCACTGGCCCCTTAAATATCCTTCTGGCGCTGCCTCCTGCCTGTGCCCAGCCAGCCTTCTCACATCTCTGCTGTGTTCCTTAAAGTCAGGTCGTGCTGAATTGATTCTTCTGTTTGTTTTAGGTTATAAGGCCCCTCTCTCGCTACTGTTCAGTTGTTTGTTTCGGGTGATTTCTCCACAATTTAGTTGTAAATCCAGATTGGTCATGGGAGGAGGCCGGTGTGACTTCCATTCACTCCTCCACCATCTTGAAAATCTCAAAAATTAATATTGTTAAAATGTCCACACTACCCAAAGTGATCTATAGAATCACTACAGTCACTATCAAGTTCAGTGTCATTTTTTTTCATAAATAGAAAAGAATAATTCTGAAATTCATATGGATTCACAAAAACTCCTTAATAGCACAAGCGATCTTCAGAAAGAAGGAGAAAGATGGAAGTATCACAGGTCCTGATTTAAATTATATCACAAAGCTATGGTAATGAAAACAGATGATAAACCAATAGAAGGTAATATAGAGCAAAAAAATAAACCCATGCATATATAGTCAACTAATCATTGCTAAAGGTGACAAAAGTATGTAATGGGGAAAAACAGTCTCTTCCATAAATGGTATTGGGAAAATTGGATAGTCACATAAAAAAACGATTGAAATTGGACCCCTATCTTACAACATACACAAAATAAACTCCAAATGGATTACAGATTTCAACGTAAATTTTGAAACTGTAAAACTTCTAGGAAAAACATAGGAGAAAACTCTTTGGCAATGTTTTTTTCGATATGGCAACAAAAGCAAACATAAACAAGTGGGAGTATGTCAAAATAAAAAGCTTCTGCACAGCAAAGTAAACAATCAATAAAATGAAAAAACAGCCCTCGCTGGTGTGGTTCAGTGGATTGAGCGCTGGCCTGTGAACCAACAGGTCACCGGTTCAATTCCCAATCAGGATGTAAACCTGGGTTGCAAGCCAGGTCCCCAACTGGGGGTGTCTGAAAGGCAACCAATCGATATTTCTGTCACAAGTTGATTTTCTCTCCCGTCTTTCTCCTTCCGTTCTCCTCTCTCTAAAACCATAAATAAATAAAACTTAAAAAAACCCCAAAACGATAAAACAACCTACTGAGTGAGAACTATTTGTAAAGTATATGTCTGGTAAGGGGTTAATATCCCAAAAATATAAGAAACCCCTACGACTCAATAGTATAACACCAAGTAACTTATAAGAAATGGACAAAGGACAGGAATATACACATCTCCAGACATTAAAGTGGCCAACAGGTACATGAAAAGGGGGACAACATCACTAATAGTCAAGGAAGTGCAGAGAAAAATCACAATGAGATATCACCTTATAACTGTTAAGATGGCTGTTATAAAAAGGAGAAGAGACAACGAGCATTGGCAAGGGTGTGGAGAAAAGGGAACCCTGGTAAATGGAGGATGGGAATGTAAATTGGTAGAGATGCAGGTAAGTTATCACAGATGTTAATTTTGAAACCATGTCAATCCTCACATCTGGGTTATTTACCTTTATAACATATTTCTTATGTTTTTGGTTTTAAAATTTATTTTAAATTATAGTTGAAATATAATATTATATTAGTTTCAGGTATAAACATAGGAATTCAACATTTACATACTTTATGAAGTGACCATCATAATAACACTAGTAATCACCTGTCATTGTGTCCAGTTATTATGATATTATTGACTGTATACCCTGTGGTTTACATTACAGCTCCGTGGTTTATTTTATTACTGGAAGTTAGTACTTCTTAACTCCCTTCCTCTTTTCTATCTATCCTGGTACCACCACTCCTCTGGGGCAAACATCAGTTTGTCCCCTTTATGAGTTTTTGTTTCATTTTGTTTGTTCATTCATTTTATTTCTAGGTTCCAAATATAAAGGAAATCATATGGTATATTTCTTTCTCTGTGCAACTTATTTCACTTACCATAATACTCTCTAGGTCCATTCATGTTGTCACAAATGGCAAGATTTCATTTTTTTTTATGACTGAATAATATTCCATTACATATAAATACACATACTACATGTTCTTTATCTATTCATTTATCAATGGACACCTAATTGCTTCCATGTTTTGGCCATTGTGAACAATGCTGCAATGAACACGGGTGCATATATCTTTTTGAAAGATTTTTTTTTCTTCAAATAAATACCCAGAAGTGGAATTGCTGGATCATATTGTAGTCTTATTTTTAATTTTTTTAGGACTCTCCATACTATTTTAAAAATTTTGAATCTACTTTTCACTGGGGACAGTGAAATGAGGATGGGCTTAGGATAGAAGCAACAGGAGAGATATGGAGGCAGGGCTGCTTTGGCTCACTGAGAAGTCAGAGGAAAGGCGGCCTTGGAGACCGGTTTAGGGGGTCAGCCTGGGCTGAGCTTCCACTGCCCGTTGTTTCCCTGGTTGCAAGTCTCGTGGCGTCTCCTTGCATTTAGTAGATGCACACCTGAGGGGAAGAAAAGGGGGAAGGGAAAGGTGGGAGCATGCTCCGGGGAGGGAGAGCATGCTCCATTCTATTTTCCACAATGGCCACAACAGTTTACAATCCCACCAACAGGGCATAAGAATTTTTTTTCCTCTCATCCTGTCCAACACTTGCTGTTGGTTATATCAGCATTCTGATAGGTGTGGGGTGATATCTCATTGTGGTTTTGATTTGCATTTCCTGATGATTAATGAGGGTGAACCTTTTTTAATGTCTGTTGGTCATCTGTATGTCTTTAAAAAAAATTATTTTATTTTTAGACAGAGGGGAAGGGAGGGAGAAAAAGAGAGAGAGAAACATCAATGTGTGGTTGCCTCTCACACGCCCCGTACTGGGGACCTGGTCTGCAACCCAGGCATGTGCCTGGATGGTGGAATCAAACTGTGGACACTTTGGTTCTCAGGCCGACGCTCAATCCCCTGAGCTACATCAGCCGTCTTCTTAGGAGAAATGTTCATGCAGTTTCTCTGCCTGTTTTCACATGAGATTTTTTGTTGTTTTTGATGTTGAGTGTATGAGTACTTTATGTGTTTTGGATATCAACTCCTTATTGAATATAGAATTTGTAAATATCTTTTCCTATTTAGTAGGTTGCCTTTTTGCCTTGTTGGTTTTCTTCACTGCACAAAAGCTTTTACAATGCTATTTAGTGAAGAGGCAGTTTTCTCTCCATTATAAAAATAAATACTACCTAACACATAGTTAGTGCTCAATAAATAAGAACTACAGTAGCTCCTCCCCATCCATGGTTTTACTTTATGCATTTTTAGTTACACATGGTTAACTGAGCCACAAAAATATAAAATGAAAAATTCCATAAATAAATAATTTATTTATGGAACTTATTTATGGTATATATATTTATTTATCTTTGTTAAAGTTCTCACTGAGTTTATCCTTCTCCCAAGTTCATTGAGCATTTTTATAACCAATCTTTTGAACACTTTCTCTGGTACATTGCTTGTCTCCATTTCATTTAATTCTCCTTCTGGGGTTTTATCCTGTTCTTTTGCTTGGAACATATTTCTGTTTCCTTATTTTGACTGTCTCTCTGTGTTGTTTCTATGAATTTGGCACAGCAGCCACCACTGCCTCGTCTTTGAGTGGCCTCATGTAGTAGCCTCCTCTTTGCAGGCAGCGCACACCAGGTGTGTTTGGCCAGCTGAAGCTGGAGCTGGAGTTGGCATGGGTTGTTACATAGAGACTCAGGGGCAAGTGCCACCAGGGCCCCCTTGGCAAGCTGGTTGGAGCTGGAGCTGCTGGTGGTGGG
The DNA here is from genome assembly GCA_004026545.1 of Mormoops blainvillei. Classification (NCBI taxonomy): domain Eukaryota; kingdom Metazoa; phylum Chordata; class Mammalia; order Chiroptera; family Mormoopidae; genus Mormoops; species Mormoops blainvillei. Next base: position 23,119 of record PVJD01012788.1, on the reverse strand, counting down.
AGCAGTAGGGGCAAACTGTGCCAGGGCTTTTATGTACCAATAAAAAACTATCAGAAATGGAAACTAAGAAAAAAATCCTATTTTCAATTGCCTCAAAAAAATAAAATACCTAAGTATAAATATAACCAAAAAATTAAAAGAAAAAAATTGAAGAAGATACAAATAGAAGCCTATACTGTACTTATGGACAGAAAGAATTAACATTGTTAAAATATCCATACTAACCAAAACAATCTCTAGATTCAATGCAATTGCTATCCAAAAAACAAAAATGAAATCAAAACAAAACAAAAAACCCCCCAAAACAATGGAATTTGTCAAGAACTAGAACAAATAATCCCAAAATTTATATGGAACCACAAAAGACCCCAAATAGCCACAGCAATCTTAATGAAGAAGAACAAAGTTTGAGGCATCACACTACCTGATATCAAACTATATTACAATGCTATAACAATCAAATCAGCATGGTAGTGGTATAAGAACAGACACATAGATCAATGAGACAAAATAGAGAGCCCAGAAATAAATCCACACTTACACTGTCCATTAATGTATGACAAAGGAGGCAAGAACATATGATGGAGTAAAGATACATTATTTAAAAAATGGTGCTGGGAAAACTCGACAGGTGTATCAAAAAAAACAGGAAACTAGGCCGCTCTCTTACACTATACACAAGAATAAACTCAAAATGGATTAAAGACTTTAATGTAAGACACAAAACCGTAAAACTCCTAGAAGAAAACATAGGCAGTAAAATATGACATTTCTCTTAGCAATATTTTTTCTAATTTTGGGTTGGCCAAAATATTCATTTGTTTTTTTTCCCATAAGATGGCTTGTTCTCGTAGCATTTAGTTGTCTTTAACTTAATTTGAAACAATTTCATTAGATTGTATTGTGCCAGCTGTCCTGTCAGCATACATTTTTTAAAAAAAGCATCAAAATTGGTGAATTTTTGTGTAGCCATTTTAATATTGAAGACAGAAGAAAATAGGCAACATTTTCATCATATTATATTAAAAAACTCATTCTCAGACTTTCCTCCAGTAATTTCTGGGAAATGTAAAAATCGAAAGGGAAAGAATATATTACCTTCTATAAAAGTTTTCAAGAGGTGCAGGGCCTAGAATTTTACTTACTTATAAGCTAGTAAATTAGCCCGTTAGCGTTTTTTAGATGCTAACAGAAGAAACAAGACTGCTGGATCAGAGACAAAGGACTTCATTACTCATGGCAAAGTAGTAACCACAAGTTCATGTTCATTTGCATCCATCTCCCATGTCCCTGGGTACCCACAGGGATGATTCAAAGTGCCCTTAATGGATTTCTGCATCTGCAGTGGTTGAACTACAATAGATGAAAAACTAAATTTAAGGGATTTACTTCTTTCATTTCCCCCTAAAAAGAGATTTTTATTGCCTTTGGCCCACAGTTGGTATTTCACATTATTTCTTGATCCCAGGGCTCCTGGTGGGGCTGGTCCCAGGGAGGGTCTCCTGGTGGGTGTCCCTGCCTAGGATTTGGTGCGGGAGAGAGGACAAGTATGGAAGCAGGGGTTTGTCTGGCTTTGCCTCAGGTACTCAAAACTCCATTGTCCTGTCTGTGCGTAAGGTTCCTCACTGGGTCCCTGAGAGGGAAATCCATTCCCTCACAACACCTAAAATATCTGGTTCTTTTCCAGGGGAGTTCCTTCACACCACCACCTCCACCATCCCTACCCCATTCCCCTCCAAAATATTACTTTTGCTAAAACTGCCTGAAACTACTGTGGGTAAAGAAAACACAAACTAATTAGCAGAGAAAAGGGAAGAGATGCAGAAGCAAGGGAAGCCATTTGGGGCCAGTTCCCGTTTTTGCACCACTTTCTTCTCCCTGCCACAGCTTGACCCAAAGCCTGTGGGAAATTTGCTACTGCGATGTGCCCTGGCAGGGACCCCTGCCCCACATGCACGTGGGTCTGGCCTTCACAGATCCTCAGCTGGAAGCACTTAAACACATAGAAAAACAAGACAGGTTAGGCCAAAGACCTGGCTGTTCTGGTTGGTACCCTGCGTGTCGCCCATCTGCCCAGAAATGGGAGAGTTGTTATAAAACGAATGTTGGTCCCCAGCTTGGTGTCACAGATGCTGCCAGGTGCCAGGAGCAGTCATGCCTGACTGGCTGGCTCGTTGGTGTCCATCTGGAACCCTATGATGCACTGGCCAGCTTTCATGGTGACATCATCAAAGTTCCATTTCTGCTTCCCCAAGTACTTGAGGCTGATGTTGCATGCCACACTGCAGCCCCTTTGTCTTAGCCTTCCTTTTCAGAGCCAGAAGAGACACCTGTACCTGCCGCGTGTTCTTATTCTCATATAGGTCACTGAGCTCAAACAGGTCCTCCATTTTCACACCGTAGTCTTCCATGGCCATGATGAATTTGGAGATGTTGTCTATGTGGCGAAACATTTGTGTGGAGTCTTTTACCCCAGTAACTGAACCCAGCTGTAGCTTATTCATGAGTGTGCACAGGATAACTTCGTCCTTCAGACCCTCCTGGAAGTTGGGACCGATAGACATGTCTGTGAGATTCTCGATCCAGAGCCTAAGTTCAGCCTCCTTGTCAGGGTCGTATTTGGACTGGACCTGGTTCCTGAGATTGGCTTCAGTAGTCACGGCTCAATCATCGGTGGGGGTGGTGTTGTGGGTAGGGCTGGTGTAGGCGGGGGAGGCGTCGTGGGTGTCCACAGACGACACTGGGGCAGGGTGGGTAAGGACAGGGTCCGCAGGGTCAGCACAGTAGTGGAGGGCAACATATGAGTATCCCATGGCTGGGCAGCTGTGATGGTGAGAAATGCCTCGAGAGTTCCTGTTTTTATAACAAGAGAATATATGTTTGCACTTCGTCCAGAAAAGAAATTATTTTATTTCTCATGGTTGCTCACTGCAAACACAACCTTGAGAACTGATCTACGTAAAGAGAATTCAGGGCGTTGCATTTTTGTTGTACTTAGCAAGAATGTGCTGGACACAGTTGGGACTAATGTAGGCAAGTAAAGTATTAGGATGCAAAATTTACAGAGACATTTACTCTCTCTGTCATGTAAGAACATGGGCAACATTTTTATAAACCTGAGAGTTAGAGCATCCCTAAATTTTGTGGCTTAGACGCCTCACTTCACCCTAGTGCTGGGACTAGTGCCTGGATACCCAGGACACAGACTGCCTCTCACAGCGCAGGTATCTAAGGGCAGGGATGACCTTTAACAAGGTCATAGAAGTCAAAGGAAAATTTTCATCTGTAGAAAAAGAATAGTAGACATACTTCCAGCTGTAATGAAGTAACTGGGACAAGACATTCCCTCCTGGAATGAACAATAATAAAATCAGACAAACTATATATTAAAAAATGTTTTGACATTAAATAATAGCCAGCACAGGGTTGTGATCAGGCAGCAAAGAGAAAGAACACAATTTTTCCAGCCTACTGTGTTGAGACTATTTCTTGTTTGCGTAGCAGAGATGAGATTCCTACGGGCAGGACTGCGTTATTAACATGAAGAGACAGCGCTCAGACTTCAGGGAGGTTGAACTCTGATCTCTGTGCCTTCAGAACACCAGAGAAAAGGAGGCTAAGCAAAGAGAGGGCTCCAGAAGTCGATGGAGGGATTCTCTTGAGCTGGTTGCTAAATACTATGCTGTATATGCGGTCAGGCAAAGTACTAATGAGAGCTGTGAGCTGGACAGTTCTCAGAGCTTACCTGAAGTGAAAGACAGAGTTCCACCCACTCTCACTGAACAGTTCTCAGAGCTTACCTGAAGTGAAAGACAGAGTTCCACCCACTGAGAGTGGAGACGCCTTGTTCTCTTAGTAGAGAGCCCAGAAAGACTATGACAGAAATAGGACTAAACTAGCTTTAAGAGTAAAGGCTACTCTAGACCTGCCCTATATCCAGTGGAACTAGCCTTTTAAAAAAAGGAAATACAAACGAGAATTTATTGACAGACAAAAGCCAGTAGAATTTGTTACCAACAGATGTGCACAAGAGGAAATGTTAAAGTTTCCACAAATAGATGGGCAATGATACCAGATAGAAATGTGGATCTACACAAAGGAGTAAACAAAGAATACTGGAAATGGCCGAATGGGTACATTTTGCAAAGCTTTTTTTTTCTTCTTATTTTTAAGTGTTTTTAAAAGGTAATTGCTGTTTAAAAGAAAAATGCTTACTATATATAACATATAGAAGTAAACTATATGACATAAATAGCACAAAAATGGGAATTAGAGCATCTCATTGCAACATTCTTGTGCTAATCATAAAGTGTTATAATATTGGTTGGTTGGAGGTAGAAAGGGACAAGTTAGAGATGCATATTGTAAACCCCAGAGCAACCATTAAAGAAGGGAAACAAAAAGGCGTAATGAAGAGTCAATATTAAAGATAAAATAATAAGAATACTTAATTAAGCCAAAAGAAGGCAAGAAAGAAGAATACAAGGAACAGATCCCTAATTGTCATTAATAACACAATGGTAAATTTAACCCTAATCGTAGCAGTGACCTAAACCTGTGGCGTCCGGTGCAGTAGCTCCTAGACACACGCGGCTGTCGAGCATCTGAAGCACGGCTAGTGCAACCGAAGACTAAATTTTAAAGTTTTATTTATTTTTAATTAATTTAAATTAAAAAACTGGTACTCCAGTTGGAAATCTTCCAAGTATGCTTAGAACAACTTGCGTATGTGAAACTACTTTTTCAACTATAAATTTTATGAAGTCTAAATACTAATCAATTATTTCTGAAAAAAATTTGAGTCTAAATTGAGATGTTCCGTAAGTATAAATGCATACTGGATTCTGAAGACTTGATACAAAAACGATGTAAATTATATCATTAATGAATTTTAAAATAATATTTTTGATATATTGTAGAGAAACAGATTGTTAATATTAATTTACAATGTTTATTTTTTATTTTAAAATGTATAGTTTAAAATTACATATATGCCTTACATTTTAGTTTAATTGGGAAGTGCTGACCTAACAATCTAATTCAAAAATAGAAATCATTCAAGTGGATAAAAAATAAGACCCATATAAACTTTCTGTAAGGAATCTACTTTATATATAGATTAAAAGTAAAATAAAAGAATAGGGAAAGATATAGTATGTAAACATTAGTTATAAGAAAGCCAAAGTGGCTATGTTGCTCTTAGATAAGTAGAATTGAGGACAAGAAATATTATCGGGGATAAAGAGGGACATTTTATGACAAGAAAAAGAGTTAGTTCATCAAAGATATCAAATTCCATGGACAAAGCCAAATGGGGGAAGGATTGAGGGTGGGAGGTGTAGGTGGGCGGGGCTGGGGAAAGTGGTGGCTGGGAAATGTTGATCAAACAATAAGTGGACAGAGGGAGGCTGGGAGTAATGTGGGAAATTAGGAAGCCAAAGAGCTGTTGTGTGCTGCCCATGGACATGGACTAAGAGGTGTGGGGATGATGGGATGGAGTACAGGGCGGAGGGGATAAAGGGGGAAAAATGGGACAACTGTAGTAGCATACTCAATAAAATATACCCCCCTAAATAAAATAAAATAAAATAAAATCTTTGTCAGGTTAAAAAAAAAAAGACATCAATTTCCTAAACATGTATATGCCTTATAGCAGAAAACAAAATAGAGTACACTGACAAAACTGACAAGGAGAAAAAGACAAATGCACAATTATACTTAAGATTTCGACACTCCTTTCTTAGTAATTGCTGAAACAAGTAGACAGAAAATCAGAAAGGATTTTGAAGGCTTCAGTAATACCATCAATCAATTTGACCTAATAGATATTACAGAATATTCCACCCCAAAATAGCAGAATACAAATTCTTTATAAGTGCATGTAATATTTTTACTGAGAAAGACCATGTGCTGGGCAGGAAAACAAGTCTCAATAGACTTCAAAGGATTATAAAATAATTGGAAATCATATTGTTTAACCACGATGGAGTTAAGCTAGGAATATCTTGAAAATTCCCAAATATCTCGAAAGTAAATAACATATTTATAAAAAAATCATGGATCAAAGAAGAAATAACAAGGAAAATTAGAAAATATTTGAACTGAATAATAAAAATATAATACATTAAAATTCATGAGGTACAGCTAAAGCAGTCTCTGGAGGAAATTTTATTTTTACATTTTATTCACCTTTGGAATGGTTCAAAGATTTTTTTAATGATAGACTAAAAAATACAGATGATACATTTTATTTTGCATTGGGTTTAAAGACTTTTTTAATGATAGATTTTTAGATGGTAGTTGTGGGTATCGGAGAGAAGAACTGGTCAGCCACCGTGGAATAGTCTTATTTTTTCACAAACTTATCTAATATGGAAGGTACTGAGAGTCCCAATGTTAAAATGTTTTTTTGACATTCAATATTCTTTTATAGTAGTTTCAGGTGTATGTACAGCATAGTGGTTAGGCATTTATATAACTTACAAAATGATCACCCTGGTAAATCTAGTACCCACCCGATACCATACATAGTTATTATAATATTATTGACTATATTCCCTATGCTGTACTTTATGTTCCTGTGACTGTTTTGTAACTACCAGTTTGTACTTCTTAATCCCTTCATCTTTCCCCCATCTATCCAACCTCCTTCCCGTCTGGCAACCATCAATTTGTTCTCTATATCTATGAGTCACTTTCTGTTTTCCTTATTTATTTTGTTCTTTAGAGTCCCCATAGAAGTGAAATCATATGGTATTTATCTTTCTCTGTCTGACTTATTTAACTTAGCATAATACCCTTTTAGAGAGACATGTAGAGTATTAAATTTTAAATGCTTTATTAGGAAAGAAGAAAAGTCAAAAACCAATCACTTGAGGAGCTGCCACCTCAAGAAACTAGCAAAAGAAGAGCCGATTAAGCACAAAGGAGGAAGGATGTAAGTAAATTAAGAGCAAAAGTCAGTGAAAGATGATTAGCAAACAATAAAACATTCAGTGAGTTAAAAAGATAGGTTTTGAAGAGATTAATAAAATGAATAAATTTCTAGGTGGATTGATCAAAGGTGAAAGATAAAGCCACAAAATTCCAGTAACAGGAGAGGACATTACTACAGATTGTGCAGACATTAAAGGAGAATAAGAAAATGTTTCAAACAACATTATGTCAAATTAAGAAGACCAAAATACAGAGTTTATTGAATCAATTTAAGGTATAGCAAGAAGCAAAGGGCAAGAGATGATTTAGATTAATACACTTAGGAGAGTTTGCAAGCACACTATGTAAATCCTGTATTAAGCAGAGTTCATATGTCCTGTTTGTCTCTGCCTCATCAGTACTCTTTGCAGACAGTGTGGTTTTAAAGACTAAAGTGATCCTGAACGGGGTGGGGGGTGGGGAGGTGGGGAGGTGGCTCAGCAATTGTTACTTGGGACCTACAGGCATACTTGTGGGGCAGGAATACCTAGCATAGTTGTAGCTCTTTGTTGTCCTAATGAGCAGCCATAAATTTTATTCTTATTTCTTGGACAAAGATACAGGATGCCCAAATGAGTGTTACCCCTGGTGGTCAATTGAGGACCGCCCATGGGGACTATGGCTCATATGCGTCATGAATATTTTATGTGTCATGCATATTTGGTCTTTCCATCACTTTTCTATCCTTTTATCTTCCTCTTCTTTCTCCCACAACATTAATAATAATAATAATAATAATAATAGCCTTTCATTGAATGTTTTTTGGTTGGTTTAAGTCAAGGATTCTTTATGTAAATTATTTATTTTAATCCACACAGGGGTTCTATAAATAAAGTATTATTTTCCATACTTTGTGGTTGAAGTATTTGAGTCTCACTGATGTGAGTTCCTCTGAGCAGACCAGACCCTTTGTTGATTTTGATCTTGCTCCTAAGCAAAAAGGTGAAGGACTGAAACCTCTGAGAAAATATATTTGTATATTGAAAAAAAGAATAGCTTTACCTGTGTTGGTGCCAGCTTTTGATCCTTTTTCTGTTTAAATAAAGTACAATGAGAATCGTCAGTATCAGAGGTGCCGCCAAAGCCAAAACAAATATGATGGGTGTTGTACTGATGGTCTCATCAGCTGAAATACGGATGTCCCCAGATCAGTTTCCCTGAAGAGGGCTATTCCCAGATTCATGATGCTTGCTCAGTGAATCTCCAATCACATCCCCTCTAAGAGTAATGCTTTGTGGATCCTCCCGCTGTTTCTATTTCCCTTTCAAACTATGCTTAGTTAGTAAGTTCAAGCATCCATTCGAATATCACCTTATTTAGTTTACCTGCTCAGAAAATAAATTTGAGCAAATAGATTTATTTCTGCCATGGAAGAATAGCAATGTAATGGTATGTAACAGAATTGAGAGTGTTGACAAAAGAGTGGGTCAGGGAGTCAACCATGGAGTTCACGCAGGGCTGAAGGTGGTAGCCTGGAATAGCATGAAAAAAATAAGGGGATCAGAAGTCTCCAGGAAGCCGAAAAACCAGCATAAAAAGAGACAAAGTATAAAGTTGGAAGAATTGGAAGTTGTGCTCAAATAGTGAGATGTTGGGGTTTAATGTTTTAGAATGTAAACATTTTCACTTTTGGATCAAGCCATGGTCTGACAACGGCAAGGGAGTAGGGCTCTGTGCCCTCCCCATTCCTGGAACACTCGATGCCTTTCTCTTTGGCATTCCTACTGGCTGACTTCTACTCACTCTTCAGTCATCAGCTGCAATATTATCAAAGAAGACTTTGTTGAGAAAAAGTACCTAAAATAACAGAAATAAGGCAAAAAGAAATTTCGTGCCTTTTCAGCATCATGCTAAAACACTGTCTGAGAAATTTGTCAAGGGATCATCTGACTTGGGAAATAAAATTTTATTATGGTTTTATTGGCCTATAGAGCATTAACATAATAGTCTTACTTCAGGATTAGATTTTTTCACTGAATTTGAACCAGCTTTGTTATCTACTCTTTGTTTCCCTTATGAGTTCCTTAAAATTATGGTCCCTGATTTCTATATACTCTTATGAGAGTTATGTTTTTAACATTTTGAAAGTTACGCTTTGATTTCTTCTTTTCCTCTTTCCATAATCTATCTCTCCTTTGGGTTTCTAATGCATCTTGTGCTTGCCCCATACACTGTATCATAATTAAGTTTAATTCATTCAAAGAACATTTATTGAATTCCTCTTGGGTGCCACATACAGAGGTAGCTCTGTGATACTGTGGCGAACAAGCACACGTGGTCTCTCTGTCCCTCAAAGGTTTTCATCTTTTGTGCAAGCAGCCTTTTCTACTGACTAAGACTATACGTTTCGTGAGTATAGACTATATCTTAGCCGTGAGGGCATTCTCAGTTTTAAGTAGTATGCAGGCCGAGAAAAGTTGCTCAATAAATATTTGCTGGATAACTGCGTGCATGAAATGTTTAATAGTGGACATGTGACATTCATAGAACTGAGATGCTAGTTTGCTAAATAACTGTCTCCTTAGTCTGCAAGTAGTCTAAGGTGATGGCAGGTATTGGGGTGGAGAGGCAGCCTATAACTCAGTCGTAAGTGACTGGCTTGTGACGAAACCTTAAAAAGCCGGAAGTATTTCCATGTTTGGAAAAGGAGAAAGGGCTAGAATTGGTCCTGAGAATTGAATGCAATGCCAAGGAGGTAGGATTCTTAGGGGGAATTTTGGTTTTAATTAAGGCGAGTAGGTAGTTGGTATTTGAGGGAAGAGATGGAAGATGTCTTGGGAGTTATTCTCAATGGAACAAATGTCTAGAGGGCCCAGAGGAAAGGTTTGGGTTGGGGGTATTGGGAACAGTGGGAGATTGATTCAGATTAGATGATGAACAGGGATGAGTAACCTGTGTCACAACTTAAAACTTGATGATAGGAAAATTTTCTCTTATGAGTGTTGTTTCATAGCACAGCCATTTATCTCCCCCTGCCCAGTCTCATGGTCATTCTCCTCATTCACTGATGCATCTGCCACCCTGCAGACCAAGGTTGGTCATTGACCTTAGTGACTTCAGTGTCTATGTGGACAAACTATTCAAAATACCTGTCTTTCTTTTTATTGAACCCTTTAAGAACAAATATTTATTCAATGCTTCCTTTGTTCCTTACACTGTATCAAGCAGTGAGTTTAGATTAAAAAAAATCATGCCCGCCCTCGTTGTCAAGAAACTCACTGCATACTGAGTGACACTGACAATAAATATAAATGCACAAAGAAATAGATATATAATTGCATTTGTTTTAGCACAAATGTTATGAAAACAACAGGGTGCTACACAAGAGAGTAACAGTGGAACATAATTCAGCCTGAGGAGCAGTGATAGAAAGACTCTCTAAGGAAGTAATATTTCATCCAAGACTAGAGTGTGAGTAGTAGTTACCCGGGTGAAGACTAGGGAGAATAACGGAAAGACCACCTCATCTAAATGGAATGCAGTGTTCAGGAAAACACACCGACTTATGCAGCTATATTCATATGGGGAGTCTAAAAGTTTGAATTTAGGTCAGATGTCAGGTAGTTCTAGGTGACAGCAAGTCCAGAAATAGCCAGGAGATAAGTGGAGAAAAGTGGAGCCAAAGTGAAGGCCTGTGTAATTTGCCCTCTCTCTAGATCTTGAACTTGATCCCAGTTAATCTCCCTCCCTCTGAAAATAATTCAGGGCTAGGAGTCTGAGGACTTGAATTTGGTGCTCAGCTACACCTGGTTTGAATTGACAAATTGCCTTAGATAAGTCTGACTCCCTTTCTACATGTCAGTTTCCACAGACTTTCTCTTTGGAATGTGTGAGGATATTGTCCTAGCAGATAATACATTGTTTTCACTGCATTTTTATTTTAGCTTTCTTCTAACTACTGTGGTTAACAGAGGAAAGACCCTTCATTCAACTGAGGTTTTGATGGGTCTGGATAGACAAACTTGGAGGTGGGAGTTAAAGAAACTTGAGTTTTCCTTAATAGTAGAAATAAATAATTCAGTGTGTGTGTGTGTGTGTGTGTGTGTAGGGTGTGTGTAGACACAGTTCAGGAAGGGAGGGGGCAATGAAGAGAGAGTATGGAAGGAGAAGAGGGAGACTGTAGCTAGGGACACAGCAGGATTTTAGCGGGACACCATCGTGTCACACTCTCAAATGGTAAATACATTTTACTAAGAAGAAAACCAGAAGAGAAAGTTCCAGTCAGAAAGGGTAGCAAATGCAAAGGTCCGATGTAAGAAAAAGCTCGGTGCTTTTGAAGAACTGGTGAAAGCCAGTGTGTCCAGAGCCCAGGGAGGGAAGGAGAGAGAGAGAGAGAGAGAGAGACACCCAGAGAGAGGACCTTCACATGGACCCCAGCTTTCTCCACTTGCTCTCATGGCCATTTCTGGACTTGTCATCACCTACATGTAAATTCACATCTGATTTACATTCAGACTTTTAGATTTCCAATATAAATATGGCTGCATAAGTCAGTGTGTTCCTCTTTTCTTGGAAATAAAATACCAGCAAAAAACCAAACCCAACCAGATAAAACAACGTTAAAATAGGTGTACAGGCTGCTAAAAGCAGTTATGTTCACACAGAAGCCACATGGGAGACAGTGAAGAGGTGTGGAGAATGGTGAGGAGAATGGCAAATGTCAGAAAGCACTAGCAAAAATGTACTTACTGAAGGTGGGGACACACCATGAAGGTCAAGTCTATATGCTGTTTGTAACAAATGGTTCAGGGACCTAGGTGTGCATTATCTATGTAGAGGGCGAATCCAGCAAAAAAGAGGCTTAGGAGAAATTTGTGAAATGAGAAACAGGAAAGATTGGCCCACTGGAGAGCTAGTAAGGAGAAAGTCTGAAAGTGGTTTTTGGTGAAGAGTGCTATGGTTTGAATGTTTTTGTCCCTTCAGAATTCGTATGTTGAAATCCCAGTGCTCAAAGTGAGGTCCTAAGCCCATGAATAAGATTAGTGTCCATATAAAAGAGACACTCCAACCCCCTAGAGCACCCCAGCCCCTTCTACCATGCATGTGAGAACACAAGGAGGGGTTGCCTGTCTGCCACCTGGAAGAGGGTTTTTACCAGAAGCTGACTGAGCTGACATCTGATCTTGAGCTTCCAGCCACCAGAACGGTGAGAAATAAATTTCTGTTGTTTATAAGCCACCTAGTCTGTGGTACTCTGTTATATCCACCTGAATGGACTAAGACAAGGAGGTACAATTCCATGGAGAGGTCAAGTAGGTGAAGACTGGAAAATTTGATCAGGAAAGGATGGGAGAAGGTAGAAAAACATAGGAGGGAAGCTGGGTCCTGGCAGCAAGACTGGTGAGGGTGTGGTGAAGAGAACAGAACCAAGCGCATGTGGTTAGAGCTGCCGCTGCCACGGAGTGTGAGCGTCAAAGCCCGTCTGGTGAGGCACATGAGGGGAGGGAGGGAACTGGCGAGCTATGGCAATTGTTCTTCCTTTTTCTGATTCGGTACTGGGCTCCAGAGAGAACATAGCACATTCTCCTGAGAAGGCCCTCTGAGTAACAGTGATGTTACATGGAACAAACCCTGTTTCTCTTGGGTGTGAGTCTCAGACACACAGTAAGGCTGGAATTTCTCCTACTTCAGAGTCTACCCAATGGACCTTTGTCTGGGGGACAAGCCCTCTGACATGCACACTAACTGGATTTGTCTGGACTTAGTGACTTCCATATGGAACTGAGGATGTGACCTGAGAACTAGAAAGGGGAAGAGAGAAATTAGTTCCTAATCTTATGTCCTGCTCACATATCCCTGCCCTGTTTCTGAAGTTTTTCCTGCTGACCAGACTTCAATGTACAGGACAGAAAACTGAGGCTCTGAAGAAGTCTTGGCACAAAGGATGGGGACCTAGACTCCCAGACTACAGAAGAGTCCAGCAAAATTCAAAACAAATGGCCCCTGCCTATTTCTTAACTTCCACTATGGGTCACTTTATTATCTTGTATGTAGCCCCCAGCAGTGATGTGTGGAGTATTGGGGTGAGTAGAAATACTGGCTATCTTCCTTTCTCCTATGACTTCTTTATATTTTCTAGGAAAATTGGATCAGAGGAAGGAGCCCATCCCAGAATAAACTCACCCTTGTGGAGTGTCAAGGGGATAATTGCGGGCCATTACCTGCCACTTTCAGCTCCATCACTGCATCACTGTAGTTGGAGCCATGCTGGAACACACAGCAATAGTGCCCACTGTCAGAGAGTCGAACATCGAAGATTCTCAGGTCACAAACCCATTATTCATTGCATTTCTCACAAGCTCTGTCCTCCCCAAATACTCCTCCATGACTTCCTCAGGCTTGTCCCTTCCATCCTCGTTCAGGTGCACCACCTGAGCGGGTGGGGATCTGGTCCAGCGTATTTGCAGATTTTCAACATTTTGAGGAGGCCGGAGTAAGCAGGGCAGCTCAGCTTCACCACAAGCTCAGCCACTATGGGTTCATAGGGCCCCTCAACATGAAATGCTTCTGAAAAGAGTGGGCTGGGGGCAGGATTTGGGCAGAAGAAGGGGGGTTGATTACACACATGATTGGCTATTTCCATCCTAAAAAAGTCCAGGGAACAAGGTCTGAAAGGGGATGGAGTCCAGATCTTGGCGGTAGGAGGTCTCTTTTCTGACCTGACTATTTACACACAACTAGGAGGAAGCTGGAGATGTTGGAAGTAGGAGGTTTAGGCCTGGCTAACATGTCGTAAGCAAAAGACTTAGGGCACCAATTTTGGCACTCACTGTCAAGGTACAAATGCAGGTTTGGCAAGATCCTGAGAGCTAGTGCCTCTTTAAATATTGGGCCCTCGTCTTTTCACTTAACTCATGCTGTGGGATGGTCCTGAGTGATGTGACTACAGAAGATGGGGAATAGAGTTGCTAACGTCTCAGGTGAGGTTCCACCCCTGTCGTTAGGAGCGAGAGATCGCACAGGAACTCAGGCGGCTCTGGAGTGGAGAGCTGGATAACTGTGTTGAGAAAGAAGCTGAAGCAGCTCAGTGGCTGGTCCTCAGTGTTTGAGGATCATGAATACTGTTTGGCATGAGCGCGGGATGAGAAAAGGGGGCATGCAAGCTATTTTTTTGCAAACTTTATTTTACATTACCTTGAGGCTCTACGAACGTTTGCTTCTTAGGACCATCTAGGCTCCATCACTTTCTGTCAACCTTTGTCCCACTACATGCACATTTGTACCCAGGCGCACACGTGCACGCACACACACACACACCAGTGGGCCTGGTCAAGGGGACATGAGTAAAAATGCCTAGTACGCTGCCTGGTACTTAGAAGTGGAATAAAGTTAACTTCTTTACTTTCCCCAGAATTTCATAGCATTTGTATTTTGTCCAACTTTTTCTTCCAGCTTCTCTCCCTTTTACATTTCCCTTCCTCTTACACATCAGGGAATCAGAGGTTCAGTTAAGGATCCCCACCTGCAACCAATACGGGCATCTGGAGGCAGGGGCAGGTGAGACGAGGCTGCCAAGGTAAGTTGTAGAGACTCGCTACCTCCTCAGGTGACTGAAGCAGAGTGACCCCAAGGCTTTGTGCTGATGACACATTGGGAAAGGAGGGGAACACTGTAACGAGGAGAGAGGTAAAAAGAGAAATCCAATACTTAAGTCAAAGGGCAGAGAAAGAAAGGAATGCAGGACTCTCACTCTTAGGCAGGGAGGTAAGGGGCACATCTTATCTGTGGGACTAAGGTGAGGGGCAGAGTAAGATTCTTGCTCTTTCTTCTGCAAGTTCTGAGACCCTTGATTTTCAGGACTACACAGGGCACTCATGAGTCCAGCTGCCTTCTATATTCTGATGACTCAACCCCAAATGTACATCTTTTGTACCTATTGTCTGGCAATCCAGTGCCGGGACCCTGCTTATGGAGGAGCGAGGAGCTCAGGCGCCCCTCTGCCTTGGATCAGCAGAAAAAGCAGGTGCCTTCTATCATTTCCTGCCTCATTCCCTCCCCCAGCCAGGCCCCTTTTAGAACACGTAAATCAGTAGCAGTGGTGAGGAAGGGGCTGTTATACCCCTCAACAACCACTGCAACTTGGAATTTGGTGGCCATGGCTGTGAAGTTTGCTGCCCAGGGCTCAGAGATCTTGCTGCTCAGAGAGTGTCTAGGAAGGAGTGGCCCAAAGGATGGAGGGGAAGGCTTTCTGAAGTCCTGGTCTCTTCAGGGGGAGGGGAGATACGCTTCATATGTGGGAGACTGGAGCAGGAAGAGGCATTGGTCTATAATTGTGCAGGGTGTTAAGGACATTCGAAACAACTGCAGAGATGGACAATATATTACTTCTCCATAAAGTAGGCAGCACTTCTCAACATTTTTAATATCATGGTGCACAGAGAAGATGATGCTATTTGTTGTGCACACTGTAGAAAACTGAAAGGGCATTAGGCTATATGAACTTCATGGAAAAAAATGACATTTTCTTTATACTACATAATTATAAGAAAAATGAAATAGAAATTATTAAGAAACATGTTAAATATTAATTTAGAAGAATACACCTAAAAATCTGAAATTTTTATAATTTTTGAAGTTGCTTCAAAATATATTTTGCCTTTGGTTTCTGATTGCATACTTGAAATGACTATAGATGATTGATCTCTTCAATTTCTTGATAGTAACCATTGGTGAGATATGTTAGTTGCATAAGTAAGTAATAAAATTTTAAAAATCTTTTTGTTTTCAATTGTATTCAAAGAACCTAACAGCTCTTTCTTTTCTTTCATTTACAAATGTAGTGTTGAGATTTCTTGCAATAACTTGAATGGATTTAAAATCATTGAATATTCCCTCATGTAATATTTCAAAATAAGGCGTTTTACTCTTCAGAATGTGTTCATGCAATGTTAAGATAATCACTTTGCAGTTAGTTTGCACGTATCAACTGTGAATTAACAGAAAGTATCTGATATAAGTGAGGACAGAATTTGGGTGCTACTGCTTTGAGCTCCACCAGGAATTCCCACCTGGCCTCTTTGTTCCTCCAACCCACTCCAGGCAGACCCACATTTGGGCTCCTTCAGCACCTGCATTTTGAAGTCTTCCTGTTGCTCTATGGGATCCTTTCCTGAAGGGCAGCACCATCCAGTGCAGTCGGCTGGAGACTAAATCTAGGTAGTCAATCAAGCAGAGTGTGTAGTTGCCGTCACCAGAGAGAGGTTGTCAGAAGGTGCTGTTCCCATTTGCTGCTTCTCATCTTGCAAAGCCATCTGAGAAATCTAACTTGGGGGAAAACAAGTATAAGACATACTTAAGGATAGAACATAAAGTCCTACTGGTTTCGGTACTAGTACATTGTACTTTTAACTAAGTAGAGACCCGTTTTCAAATCTTTTAAAAATGTAGGAAATGACAAGTTAGAAACAGAATTTCATGGCAACTACCTCATTTAGACAAGAAACACTTAGCTGGTTCCCCCCCCCGCCCCCCCCACAAAACAGAACCAGTTTCCCACCAATGGCAAGGAGGGGACACTGTGGAACAATGCAGAGACCCAAGAAGCTGTTGAGAGAGCTAGTAGAGACAAGTGGGGAGAATCTTAGCAAAGAGTTTGAGACTATTAGTGCTGAGCTCTTCAAATACCTAAGTCTGGACCAAAATGTCTTTACAGAAACTTACTGCAAAGGCAACAAGGGAGAAACAGCTAATAACATACAAGGAACTCTGACAAAACTATTAGTTGATTACTCATCAGAAACACTCCAAGCCAGAAGCGTGCAAAATATTCCAAAGTAATGAAAAGCGAGGACCTACAACAAGACTACTTTATCCAACAAGGTTCTCAATTAAAATGAAAGGCAAAATAAAGAGCTTTCGAGATTAAAAAAAAAGGGTAAAGGAGTACATTTCCTCCAAAAGAGCATTGCAAGAAATGCTAAAGGAACTGCTTTAAAATGATGAAGAAATAGAGAAAAACAGGCCCAAAGGGGAAAATGACAATGAAGAAGTGCCTATAAATAATAACCTTAAATGTGAATGGATTAAATGCTTTAATCAAAAGACATAGGGTAGCTGAATGGATAAGAAAACACAACCCACATATATGCTGTCTACGGGAGATCTGCCTCAGAACAAAAGATTTATATAGGCTGAAAGTGAAGGGATGGAAAAATATATTCCATGTAAATGGACATAAAAACAAAGCTGTGGTAGCAATACTTATATCAACAAGAAGACCTTCAAGACAAAGGCTATAACAAGAGACAAAGAAGGTTACTATATAACACTTAAGGGAGTAGTCCAACAAGAGGATATAACCCTTGTAAACATATATGCACCCAGTATAGGAGTACCTAAATATATAAAGAAAATCTTGAAGTACTTTAAGAAAGAGATCAATAGCAATACAGTCATTGTAGGGGATTTTAACACTGCATTGACAACAATGGACAGATCTTCCAACCAAAAAAGCAATAAGGATATAGAGGCATTAAATGACACTCTAGATCAAATGGACTTAATTGATATTTTCAGAATATTTACAGAAGCAAAATATACATTCTTCTTAAAGCCACATGGATCATTTTCAAAGATAGACCACATGGTAGGACACAAAACAAGCCTTAAAAAATTAAAGAAAATTGAAATCATATCAAGCATCTTCTTGGATCACAATGGCTTAACTGGGAAACAACTTCAAGGAAAAATTTTAAGACATTCAAATACAAGGAGGCTGAATAACATGTTAAAATAATGACTGGGTTAACAATGAGATCAAGGAAGAAGTCAAAAAGTATTCAGAAACAAATGAAAATAAACAAACAACAACCAAAAACCTATGGGACACAGTGAAAGCAGTCCTGAGAGGAAAGTCCATAGTATTACAGGCCTACCTAAAGAAGATAGAAAAATCTCAAATAAACAATGTAACCTACTTCTAAAAGAACTAGAGGAACAACAACACGCAAATCCCAGGGTGAGTAGAATGAAGGAAATAATCAAGATCAGAGTAGCATTAAATGTCATAGAGACTGAGCAAACAATTAAAATGACCAATGAATCCAGGATCTGGTTCTTTGAAAATATAAACAAAATTGACAAACTTTTAACCAGACTCATCAAGAAAAAAAGAGAGAGGGCCCAAATAAATAAAATCAGAAATGGAAGAGGAGATGTAACTGATACCACAGAAATAACAAAAGATTGTAAGAAATTACTATGAAAAAGTCTATGCCAACAAATTGGACAAGCTGGGCAAAATGGATAAATTTCTAGAAACATATAATATTAAAAAACTGAATCATGGAGAAGCAGAAAACCTGACTAGATAGCAATTAGTGAAATTGAAGCAGTAATCAAAATACTCTTGGCTCACAAAAGCCCTGGACCAGATGGCTTCACAGGTGAATTTTACCATTCAAAGAAGAACTAACACATCCTTCTCAAAATATTCCAAAAATTTTAAGAAGAGGGCTAAATTTTTTAGGAAGACTACCAAACTCTTTTACAAGGTCAGGATCATCTTAATTCCAAAACCAGGTAAGGACACAACAAAAAAAGATAATGACAGGCCAGTATCTCTGATGAACATAGATGCTAAAATCCTCAACAAAATATTAACAAACTGGATCCAGAAATATATTAACAGGATCATATACCATGATCAAGTGGAATTCATCCCAGGGATGCAAGGTTGGTACAATATTCACAAATCAATAAACATGATATATCCCATAAGTAAAATGTAAGACAAAAATCACATGATCA
Organism: Mormoops blainvillei; assembly: GCA_004026545.1. Classification (NCBI taxonomy): domain Eukaryota; kingdom Metazoa; phylum Chordata; class Mammalia; order Chiroptera; family Mormoopidae; genus Mormoops; species Mormoops blainvillei. The sequence continues at coordinate 4,396 of PVJD01012788.1, read as the reverse complement.
TATCAATAGATGCACAGAAAGCATTTGATAAAATCTAGCACAGATTTATGATAAAAACACTCAGAAAAGTGGAGACAGGGGGAGCATAACTCGACATAATAAAGACCATATATGCAAAACCTACTGCCAACATCATACTCAGTGGGTAAAAACTAGAAGTGTTTTCTTTCAGATCCGGAACAAGACAAAGATGTCTGCTTTCACTGCTCTTATTTAATACTAGAAGTCCTAGCCACAGTGATCAGACAAGAAGAAGAAATAAAAGGCATCCAAATTGGAAAAGAAGAAGTAAAGCTGTCATTATTCACAGACGAAATGATAGTGTACATAGAAACCCCTATAGGCTCCACCAAAAAACTACGTGACCGAGTAAGTGAATTCAGCAAAGTAGTGGGATACAAAGTCAATATTCAGAAACTGATGGCATTATTGTATGCCAACAATGAACTATCAGATAAAAAACTAAGGAAAAAATCCCATTTACTATAGCAACAACAAAAAAGTACCTAGGAATAAGTTTAACCAAAGAGGTAAAAGACTTGTACTTGGAAAACTATAGGTCACTGAACAACGAAATTGAGGAAAGACAAATAAATGGAAGCATATAGCATGTTCATTGATTGGAAGAATTAAGATAATTAAAATGTCCATACTATCCACCCAAAGCAATCTATAGATTCAGCACAATTCCTATTAACATACCAGTGGTATATTTCATAGATCTAGAACAGACCTTTCTTGTATTCTACTCAGACCTGTCTGTATCATTCACCATCATGCAGGGCCAGTGCTTTATTAAATCAGCCTAGTGGTTCTTGTTTAGGAAGATAATTAATAATATATTTGGTTCTTTAATAGATATTGGCTTATACAGATTGTCTATTTCTTCTTGTGTGAGTATTGGCAGATTGTATCATTTTAGGAATTGATCCATTTTTATCTAGGTTATCAAATGTATGGGTATAGAGTTGTTCATTGCCTTTCTTCATTAACACTTTAATATCAATGGGATCTGCAGTGATGTCTCCTGTTTCATTTCTGATATTATTAATTATATCCTCCTTCTTTTTTTCTTAGTTGACCTGGCTTACCAATTTTACTGATTTTTCCAAAGAACCTGCTTAGAGGTTTCATTGTGTTTCTCCTTTGATTTCCTGTTTTCAATTTCATTGAATTCTGCTCTAATATTTTAAAAAGATTTTTATTGAATGTATCATGGTTACACTGGTTAATTAAATTGGTTTCAAGTGTATAAGTCTATAATACATCTTCTTTATATTCATTGTGTGTTCACCACCCACAGTTTAGTCTTCATTTGTTACCATTTATCCCCCCTTTTCCCTCTTCTGCCTACTACCACATCCCTTCCCTCTGGCAATCACCATATAGATGTCTGTGTTTATAAGTTTTTTTTCATTTGCTTAATTCCTTCAACTATTTTACCCAGTCCTCCCCCCTCCCCCACCTCAACTGCTGTGAGTTTGTTCTCTGTATCTATGAGTCTGTTTCTATTTTTGTTTATTTATCTTGCTCATTAGATTCCATATATAAGTGAAATCATATGATATTTGTCTTTCTCTGACTGGCTTACTTCGCTTAGCATAATACCCTCTAGGTCCACCCAAGCTGTCATAGAAGGTAAGTATTCCTTCTTTATTAGGGCTGCATAGTATTCCATTATGTAAATGTACCAAAACTTTTTTTACACTCATCTACTGATGGGCACTTGCACTGCTTCCAAGTTTTACTATTGTAAATAGCACTGCAATGAACGTAGATAAGGGGTGAGTATATTCTTTCGAATCAGTGTTTTGGGTTTCTTTGGATATATCTAATTCTTGTCATTTCTTTTCTTCTATTTACTTTTTTTCTGCTTAATTTACTCTTCTTTTTCTAGTTTCCTAAGGTGGAATCTTAGATGATCTATTTTAGATCTTTCTTGTTTTCTAATCAGTGCATTCAATGCTATAAATTTCTTCCTATGCAATGCTTTTGCTGTATACTACAAATTTTGATAGACTGTTTTAATTTTCAGTTGAAAATATTCTTTCAACTCTCTTGAGATTTCTTCTTTGACCCATATGTTATTTGAAAATGCATTGTTTAATCTCAATTATTTTGGGATTTTTCAACTATCTCTCTGTTATTGATTTTTAGTATTTTATGACCCATAATATGGTCTATCTTGGTGAATGCTACAGGCTTGAGAAAAATATGCCTGTTAATATGTAGTTGGATGAAGTAGTCAATAGATGTTCATTATAGGCAACTAATTGATGGTGTTGTTGAGTTCATGTATGTCTTCTTGCTGGATCTATTACTGATAGAGAGATGTTGAACTTTCAAAGTATGATAATAGATTTATTTCCCCCGCAGTATTATCAGTTTTGACTCATGTATTTTGACAATCTGTTATTAGATGCATAGGCATCGATGTTGAAGACTGTTATGCCTTCTTAGAGAATTGACCCCTTTATTATTGTGCAATGCCTCAATTTACCTGTGATGCTGTTCCTGTCAGTATGCTTTGTATGAAATTAATATAATTATTTCCACTTTCTTTTGATTAGTGTTAGTATAGTAAGGTGTTTTTGTTTCTTCTGGATTCTTTCAGGAATTTATAATTATCTTTCATTTTCTGTAATTTCAAAATGAAAGGCCTAAGAGTAATCCTTTGTTGTTGTTGCTGTTTTGGCATTTATCCTGCTTGGTGTTCTCTGAACTTCCTGGATCTGTGATTTGAAGTTGAAATTAATTTTGTACAAATTCTCAGACATTATCATTTCAAATATTTCTTCTGTTCCTTTCTCCTGTTCTTCATCTTCTGGTATTTCCCATTACACTTATGTTTATACCTTTTAGAATTATCCCACAGGCACTGAGGATAACTTCTTTATTTTCCTTAGAAAGATCACACACTGGTAGAAAAGAGGCACATAAAATTTTAGTCATTAAAACAAATAGAAGAATTAAGGAATTTTCTGAATCCTGTAGAAACATACTTCCTCCTGTATTTTGATTTTGATCACCATCACTTTCCTGGTCATTTTCCTTTAGGTAAACTATGATAGACTACCATTGTCCTTCACTTGTAGTCTGCCTGCGGTCGAATCTATGTAGATCCACAAAGTCCTCTTATCTCCTGTCTTTAGGGCTAAATATATTTTGAACAGGTTATAAATGTTTGTGTTGGACTAACTCATGAGTAGAGGTGTGCATTTGAATGGCTGATGCCATGTGTAAAAGTGGGACTGGTCTAATATGTATTTCTTAATGAATATTTCCCCTACTGCCAAATAACAAAATGTAATCACCCACACAATCCACACAGAACGGCGTGGCCAATTTTCACCCTCGTAATCCTTAATGGAAGGTGAATGGAACTTTGCTCTGCCATAGGTGTAGACCCTAATTACTATCAGGGCTCACAGTAGGGGAAAGTCCACCCCAGAAGTGGTCACAGGCTGCAGTTTTGTTATGAACCCAGAATTATACGGTGTGGAGAACCCATGATTTATATTGTTTGACCGTGACTCATTAGTGGTAGATGGACAAAGAATAAAACGATACTAATTAGTGGGACACCATAGTTATTATGAAAAATAAATACAGGCAGAGATTTATGTTTTCCAGCTTCAGGATATTTTCAAGGTGGCTTTGAATTGCTTAAAGCAGAATCCTAAAAAATTAAATTGATGGCTTAGAATTCAGTATAAAAAAGGTTTCAGAAAGAGAACATAAAACTTCTCAGTAAGTTTTGCCTTTTCTATACAACTCTGCAACTGAGAGTCTGTGTTTGGGCTCCAGTGACACTGAATAATGATGGTGGTGGTGGGACTTTAATTATTTCACAGGTTTTGCCTTTCAGATTTCTCTTTAAGTTCTAAGATAGTGACTTTGTCATTTTTGATGGTAAAATGATGTTTCAGGTAAAAACCCGAAAAGGCCTTGACTAGGACTGTGATGCTTAAAACATGCCCAGGAGCAGATTCTATGTAAAGATCTGAAAACAAGGACAATGGGGGACCATGTTAAGGATTCTTAGCTCTCAACAGCTTAGCAGAGAAAAGGTAAGATGACCATATGGTTCTTTTACCTGCCAAAGGACAGTGGCGTTTGATTTTTTGCATGTGCGAGTTATTAAAAATTACAACATCCCAGCATATGTGAGTAGAAGTTCTATCTTGCCATGTGTAGAAGTTCTATAACTCAGAAGATAAAGCTCAAAAGAAAGTTCTTTGAAGCACTTATGCATACTTCTGAAAATCTCAGAGCTATGAGAGAGGCTACGGTCAGATGCCAGTGCACGGTACCCAAATCAAATAAAACTGAGCTGTAGTATGAGGAGAAACGGCTGGATCTCCTCCCTGAAAGAGAGCAGAAAAATGGGAGAGAA
>PVJD01012787.1:0-37661 GCA_004026545.1 Mormoops blainvillei | reverse complement strand
GAACTGTAGGCTCTCGTTCGGCAAAGGAAGGAGGGATGAGGCCAGATGTGCCAGATGTTTTACCTTTATTCTCTTACACGATCCATCCGGCAGCCCTGGGAGGTAGGGATGTTTGGGTCCATTTGTCAGGTGCGGAAATGGGGAAGAAGATGCAGGTCACACACCGCACAACAGAAACTAAACCAACGTCTCCATGGGACTCGGCCTCCTTTCCCCCCTCCCCTCTCACATGCCTCTTCCCTGCCAATCACCTTCTTGCTCTCTCCTTTCTACCCCTACAACTCCTTAAAAGTCCCCAAGTTGCCCAGAACAGTTCACCTCTACCCTCAGCTGGTGTGCCCCGCTCAGCACAACAGAGGCCAACCAGAAGCTACCCTTTCGGTTCCCTGAGTGTGTCTCTTTGGAGGGAGGGCGTGGGGGGCCTCAGACCCTCCTACCACGTGTAAATGAAGTGTCAGTGAGAGGCTAATTACACTTACCTTCCAAGGCTGTTGTGAGGATAAGCAGAGTTGGCGTTCGGGTCCCAGTTTCCTGCCCCGGAGTTCAAAATCTCTTCCCATAGCTGTCTCAAGGCAACAGACTATTGCAGAAACTTAATGAGTAGAAACTCACCTAGCTGGAACCTTCAGTTAACATATATATGTATATGTATATATTTATAAATATAAATAAATATAAATATATATTTAAATATTTTTATATATTATATATTATAAACATGAATATATGTTTATATATGTATATATACACACACACAATTTTTTGGGGGGTCACATTCCGCTTTTACAAGAGACAAAGTGTTAGGAATATGAAAATAAAAATTCAGCCTCCAGGACATTTGCTGCGGTCAGTACAAATTCATGCCAACATCTTCTCTCCCGATACCTGTGATGGGAGACTTGAATTTCGAGTGATGACCCTGTAGGCAGAGTGACACCCTCCATCATCAAAGAGCTGTCTTATGTCCACTGACCTCCACTTAGGCAAGAACAGGGGCTGAGATGTTTAAAAAATCATACGCAAGACTTGACACATGGTGAGGGTTTCTTTCTAGCCTGACTTCCCACTTTTTATGTCTTCTAGCAGGTTGGGATTGTCACTGTACTTGACCTCCCCACAAAAGGAAGGGAATCAGGGTGGCCGAACCTGTCGAGAGAGTCAGCAGAAGGACCAGGAGTGGAATGTGTTCGTTTCCTAGGGCTGTGATAGGCACCACCAACGGGGAGCCTTAAAACAATAGACATTCATCCTCTCAGCTCCGGAGGCTGGAAGTCCAGGATGAAATGAAAGTGCCAACAGGGCCTCGCTCTGCAGATTCTACGGGAGGGTCCTCCCTTGCTTCTCCCTAGCCCTGCGGTGGCCGGTCGGCCAGCCTTGGTGCCCCTTGGCTGGTCGGCACATCACTCCAGTCTCTGCCTCCGGGACCGCTTGGCAGCCTCCACACATGTCTGCGGCTCTGCTCTCACTTCTTACAAAGGCAGCAGCCATTGGCTCAGGCCCACGCAACCCAGTATGGCCTCATCTTAACTAATCACATCTGCAGAGATGCTATTTCCAAATAAGTTCACACTCACAGGTCCTGGGGGTAGGGCTTCAATTTGTCTTTTGGGGGCACGCAATTTAACCCACAATGGAGGGCTCTTTCCTAGCGTCCAAGTGTGCCAGGCAAAGGTATCTGCTGCAACAATTCAAGAGCTAAGACACAGCTAACAGTGGCTGAAGGGAGGGGGTGGCGGGAGGGCGCGCGCACGCGCAGGAGCTCCCACAGTCCAACTCAGCCCCTACCTGCTTCCCCCATCCCTGGTGGAGGCTGGTTTTCAAAACTAACATCCGAAGTGCAGGATGCTTTGCTCGTCTTAACTTGGCCCCTAACTTCCAAATAAATGCCGGCAAACTGGCTTGTTCATCATTTATAAGATGTAATTTCACTTGATGGTCAGTATCGCCTTCGAATGTGGATGTGCAGGTAATCCATTCTGGTTTTTAAGGGACATTCCCCCCAGAATTCTCAGATTTATTGTCAAATAACAGTTCCGGAAAATCACGTCTGGTGCTGACTCAGGCCTGGCAGGGAGAGCTGTTCTGGCATCGATCTGTGGCTTCCCAGCGGGAGGACCTCAGGGGTGCAGGCCCGCAGGCCCGATGGCCCTCTCAGATGAACATTTAATAGGATGACCGCCCCCATCCGGCCTGCCAGCCCGGGTCGGTGCCAGGAGCCACAGCTCCGCCTTGCTGTGCTCAAGGGCCAGAAGGAAGACTTGGCAAAATTTTAATTAACTGAAGATAAACATACATGGGGAGCATGAGTCCATTAGCCGACATCACCGCCCAGAGAGAAAGCCCTTGCTAATCACAGGCCACAGCAGGTGAAATGACCTGCCGACTGGCAGCGTCCATTTGCTTTCAAATTAAAAAACATATTTTCAAAATAAATATGCGTGGTGTCTCTTTTTGTCATGTTGTTTCTCCTGAAAAGCAGGAAAGCTGGGATGTTAACAAGCAACTGTTCTCAATACTGCAGCCCAGGAAAGCTGAAAACACACGTGGAGCCAAACCGGCCCGCACAGCCCTTCCCGTGGAGGACAGAGAGAAGCTGGGGAGCCAAGCCACGGCAGGTGGGAGTTGCGGACCCCTCCCGGAGGAACAAATACAAGTGACACAGTCAGCTGGGGAGGGGTCAACTGAATGTGGACCGTCAGGTGTGGTTCGTAGTCGTAGAGTCGGCAAGATGAGATCTTAGACCACGTCTGCAGTTCCCCAGCCGTGGTTTGGATTGCGGGGCGGTGAAGCAACAGGACTGGAGCTGCCGTTTACAATATTCTAGGAGGGACCTTTGATGCAATTTTAGAACCTGGTCAGAAAGTGGGCGCTTCATTCACTCGTTAATTCATTCACTCGCTGCCCAGGTCTGGAGACACAACAGGGACAGAGATTTAACAGTCTCTGTTCTCCTGCGGCTTTTTACATTCTAGTCGGGGCAGGTGAAGGACAAAGGCTCAAGAAAAGATCAGGTGACAGCTAAGTGCAGGGACCTGACTGGTGAAAAAGAGCTGGTGGGGGGAAGGCCTGGAAAGCATTCTAGGGAAGAGCAAGTGCAAAGGGCCTGAGGCAGATAGGAGCTTAGTCTGCTGGAGGGACGGAGACAAGGTCAGTGTGTGCCAGGGGCCAGTTCTGGCAAAAGCCGAGTCTCCAGAAGAGGGCGACGTGGAGGACCGCTGTGCCGCCGCCGCCCGAAAACGACGGGAGTGGCCTCGCATAGCGCACCAAGCACGTGCAATGGACTTGGAACCCTGACCCGGGGCCCCAACTCGGGCCCGGTCGGGCTCTGTACCCAGACTGGATTCCCTCCGCAGGCCCCAGGGCCGCGCCAGCTTGGCCCCCCATTCTGATGGCTGCCCCCAAGTAGCTTCGGAGTGGGACAGTATCTCTTACCCACTCTTGGTTGTCCAATGCCCTAAACATTCAAGAACTTTTCGCTCTGGAACTAGACCCGGAAGCTCAGTGAGAAAGGAGATGAGACGCAGAAGAAAAGAATGGGCGGGGCAAGGTCAAGGAGACAGGATTTTATGCCAAGTGCAATTATTTATATGAAACCTGCCATTCTCACTAGATTACAAGCTTCAGAAGAGCAGAGCTCAGATCTGCCTCATTCGCTCAATACCTTGTTTTCATTCCAGGGCATGTACTGTGTCTTTTCATCACCATCATCATCCTCATTCATCCTCTTTGTATTACAGGTACAGGGATGCAGGCTTTCTCCCTCCACCTAAGTTGTAAACGACTAATAGCTCAAGCCCGTTGCTTCTCTTCTGATCCTTTATGATGGGGTGGGCCAGTCCCCCAGATGACGTGCAATGATCCTTGCTTCCTTGTGTAGTCCCCTTTCACACTGAATCAGGGCTGGCCCTGCGTGACCAGTAAAATAATGTAGGAGGCACAGTGTATGACCTTCAAGGCTAAGCCTTAAAAGGCATTGCAGCATCTGGCTTGGTCTCTTGGAGTTCTTGCTCTGGGACAGGAACGTGGCAAGGATCACATGGAGGGGGACCGAGCGCCCTGTCAAGAGTCAGCAACAATTTGGCAGTCACATGAGTAAGCCACGTTGGATGTGGATCCCCAGAGCCGAGCCTTCTGATGATTCTAGTCCCCGCTGACATATGACCGCAACCCCAGGAGAGGCCCAGGGGACAGAAGTGCCCTGCCCAGCCTTCCCAAGTTCCTGACCAACAGAAACTGTGAGAGGTAATAAGCCATTGTTTTTTCAAGATATTCAGTTTTGGGCGATGTATTAGGCAGTGCTAGCTAAGCAGAAGGGGATAGTAGAGGGTCACCCATGCAGCAGTGGGGGTGAAACACAACTATGAGGAAGTCCTCAAAGGGAGGCCACGTCCTGTGGGACAGAGGTCAGGTGAAGTGCCAGCCCTGACAAAAGCCAGGAGTCTCAGGAAGAGACAAGGCAGGGTGGGGGCTGAGCCTCCCGAGCCTCCAGGGCATCGAAGTGTCAGGTCTAGACAAAGAGACCATTGATGAAATCATTTGAGATTAAATGTGGAGGACAGAATTGATCAATTATTCTCTTTCTCCCACGAAGGAGACAAAAGCCAGGGGATTCAACCCAAATCCTGTATCTGCAAGAATTTCCAGCTATGTGACTTCCCCAAGTTCGTTGTTTTGTGATCCAGGTCTGGTTTCAAAGCGAAAAGTTCTTGAGTGTTTAGGGTACCAAACAACGAAGAGTGGGTGAGAGATACCGTCCCATCCTGAAGCTACTTCGGGCAGCCATCAGAATGGGGGGCAAGCCGGTGCGGCCCTGGGACCTGCGGAGGGAATCCTGTCTGGGCACAGGGTCCGATCGGCCCTAGTTGGGGTCCTTGGGCCGGAGTTCCAAGTCCATTGCACGTGCTTGGTGCGCTACGCGAGGCCACTCCCGTCATTTCGCGTGGCGGAGGTGGCACAGCGGCCCTCCACGTCGCCCTCTTCCCGAGGCTCTTGGCTTTTGCCAGAGCTGGCCCCTGGCAGGTGAAAATGTGCAGTCATCTCTGTTAGCTGTGGGAGGCATGTGCCCAGCAAGTGATTTATCTTCGAGCAACCCCCTCCTGACATCATTCGTCTGGCTACTGATTTCTGTAATTAACTGAGGTTGTTCGATTGAGGTCTGCTGAATTCTCATCTCGAAATAAATGTGATCTGGACTCTCCTGTATTGAACCGGTAAAAGCAGTGCTGCGCCGGTGGCACGGGGTCGGGAGAGGGGCGGAGCCTGCCTCCCTTGGCTCCCCTGGGCTCTGCCTGGTGTCCCTGAGACCCATCCCAGGAACCCTATGTCTCAATATCAGAGCTTGAAAACCTCAGGTCCAGGGCATTCTAGAGTCTGCCACCTAGTTTTGCAATAACGTGTCATTAGTGATTATTTGCACTGCTGTCTTCTTGCAGGGCTGCAAGTAAGTAATCTTCCATAAAGCCAACTCATCACACACCTCCCGTGTGCAAAGCCTCTGGTGGGATCCTGCTTCTCAGAGTGAAAGTCAAAATTTTCTCTCCCTGTTGTCTCTGCTCCTGGACACTAACTCCCCTCTCCAGTCCCACTTTGTCCTTACTGTCCCTATATGTCCCCCCTCCAGGCCCTGCATTTGCATCTACTCCCCAAATCCAGTGGGCACGGCTGAGACCCAGCTTTCTCTGAGACAACGTCTGACCCAAAGTGACAACATTGTTGGGAAGCAAGATCTCAAATGCCCCTCGGATTGCTTCTTGAAGGCAGAGACTGTGTCTTATATTTCTTTTAATTCCCTGTACGCAGTAGGTGTTCAATTAATATCTGTGGGTTGTTTGGTTGATGGTGGTTGAAGAATCCTCTTCATTGTTGAGATTATTCAGAAACCAGCACTGAGAAGGAAGGCTGAGAGGTAGCGGCTTCGAAGAAAACTTTTGTTACCCAAGATACCGGTGCCAGGGTCCTGCCCCTGCAGATCCTGCCTCTGGAGGGCGTGCGTGAAAGCCGGCGGAGAAGTGCTGTCCACCGGGAAGCTGTGCTTCCCGGGACCTTCACCTCCTGGTAGGTCGAATCAGGATAATCTGAAGATTGGGGACGGTGTGGAAGATACTTATCACACTGGGCACCCAGTAAATGGTTGCTATTTTTAAAAAATCACATCACTCTTATTTCATCCATTTTATTGTGAAAAAATTTCAAACACATAGCAACATAGAAAGAATTTTATGATGAACGGTTGTCTACTACCTACATTCTACCATGAACGGCTTAGTAAAATTGCTTTTTTCACAGATCCCTCCATTCCTCTATCCCTTTATCCATCCACGAATCTGTTTTATTTTAGTGATGCACTTCGGAGTAAATTGTAGACGTCAGGACACCTCCCCCTAAATATTTCAGCATGCGTAGCTCTAATTAGAGTTCAATATTTCTTTAGTCTTTTCATCTGGTGTAAAATTTAGACACAATAAAATGCACACATCTTAAGCGCACATTTGCTGAGTTTTGACAAATGCAAACACCTGTGTAATTCAAACCCTCATCAGGGTACACCGAACATTTCCATCACCCCAGAAAGTTCCCTCATACCGCTCCCTCGCCCACCAAGGCAACCACTGGGGGGACTTTTCCTCCGCTCCTGCCTACCTACCCATTACAGAACGCCACATAAATGGCACCATATAGGACGTGCTCTTATATGTATGGCTCCTTTCACTCAGCAGAATGTTTTCAAAACTCCTTCATGATGTTATGTGATCAGGCGTCCATCTTTTTATTGCTGAATGGTCTTCCACTGTGTGAAAATGCTGCCATTTGTTTACCCATTACCTTGCAATTGATTTTTTTCCCCTACAGAGGAGCACTTTCATTATTATTGTGTTCACATCTTCACGTATGAGCAAAGGGGGAAGGAAGTCTCCTTGTACGGCACAGTGCATGCAACTAGGGATTTTCACATGGCCAACCCATGTGTGTTCGGTAGGGCTACACAGATATGCATAAGGATTTTATTAAGCACTTAACCATACTTGTTTTTTCAGTTGAGATGGAATTGACATATCAGTTTCAGGAGTACAAGAGAATGATGCAATATTTGTAAATATCGGGAAAGGACCACCACAGTAAGTCTACATAACATCTGTCACCATGCGTGGTTACAGAATGTTTCTTCTTATGATGAGGACCTTCAAATATGCAATGCAGTGTTATTAACTATAGTCACCATGCTGTACATTATACCCTCATAACTTGTTTATTTCGTAACTGGAAGTTTGTAACTTTTGACCCCACTCACCCGTTTGCCTCCCACCCTCGGCAACCACCAGCCTGTTCTTGGTCTTAAAAATGAAATAAAATCTTGCCCTGGCCAGGTGGCTCAGTTGATTGGAGCTCGTCCTGTACACCAAGAGGCTGTGGATTCGATCCCTGGTCAGGGCACATACCTAGGCTACCAGTTCGATCCCCGGCTGGGCACATAGCAGAGGCAACCGATTGCTATTACTCTCAAATTGATGTCTCTCTCTCTCTCTCTCTCCCGCTCTCTGTCTCTCTCTCTCTCTCTCTCTCTCTCCCTAAAATCAGTAAACATCCTCAGGTGAGGATTTTAAAAAATGAAATAACAAAAGTCTTTAGTCAGCCAAACTGAGTTTATTCGGAAATAGCAGAGGAATTGCAATACGGAACAAGCAAACTAGGGCAAAACATAGGCCAATCCAGGAGACAAAGGGAAGGTCAGCTTTCACGAGGTTTTAGGGGGGAATGCTGTGTCAGTTCTTTATTGGCTGCAGGCAGGGCAGCTCGTTGTTGCTGGGTCAGAAGGAAAGCCTCTTTCTTCCTGCTGGGTCCGCAAACTTCGGTGAGTGAGACCCTTTCCGTGGCTTCCAGACTCATTTTGGTGTAGGTGTCATTTGTTCATTTTCAGACTGTTCCCTGTATCTATGAGCTTGCTTGGTTTTGGTTGTGTTTGGCTGTTATTTTTAGATTTTACATGTGAGTGAGGCCACGTGGTATTTGTCTTTGTCTGATTTATTCAGTTAGCATAATGCCTTCAAAGTCCATCATGTCATTGCAAATGACAAGATTTCATTTGTTTTTATGGCTCAGTAATATTCCATGGTACGTTTGTATCACGATTTTCTTATCCATTCATTCGTCGACGGACCCTTGGGTTCTTTCTGTGTCTCGGCTGTTGTAAATAATGCTGCAAAGAAAAGGGGGGTGTGTGCGGTTTTTTGAGATAGTATTTTTGTTTTCTTTGGATAAATAGCCAGAAGTGGAGTTGTTGGGTGTATGGTTTTCTTTTAAATGTCTCGTGAGCCTCTGTGCTGTTTTCTAAAATGGCCGCACCGATTTACATTCCCACCAACAGTGCGCTTTCCGCCACAGCCTCGCCAGCACCTGGTGCCTCTTGTCTTTTTGATGAGAGCCGTTCTAACAGGTGCGAGGCGTTAGCTCATTGTGGTTTTGGTTTACGTTTGCCTGATGAGCAGTGATGGAGGACACCTTTTCACGTGCCCGTTGCCCAATTGTATGCCGCCTTTGGATAAATGTCTATTCGGATCCCTTTAAAAATTTGATGGTTTGCTATTGAGATGTTTGGGTTCTTTATGTATTTTGGATATTAACTCCTCATCAGATGTGTGATTTGCTAATATTTTCTCCCATTCAGCAGGTTGCTTTTTATTTTGTTGATACTTTCCTTTGCTGTGGAGAAGCAGTTTCACTTGTTTGTTTGTTTTTTTTTTGGTGTCAAATCAACCCCCCCCCAAAAAAAAAATATTGCCAAGACCGGTGTTGGGGAGCTTCCATTTATGTTTCCTCTAGGAGTCATATGGTTTCTAGCCTTCTGTGCAGAATGCTCCGGGATGTCCTGAGTTATTCACATATCCTTGACTTTAACTTTTTCTTTTCAATTACAGTTTACTTTCAATATTATTTGACTGTAATCCATTTCGAGTTGATTTCTGCCTATGGCGTAACATAGGGGTCCAGCTTTCCCAACACCATTTACTGTAGGGGCTGTCCTTTTCCCATTGTGTATTTCTGGCTCCTTTGTCGTAAATTAATTGACGATGTATTAATACATGTGGGTTTCTACAATTAATTTTTATAAATGCTAGTCATCTCCCTTCTTATGGTAGTGTTTCATCAACAATATCAACCACCACAAAACCCAACTCAAAGGGACTTGGCCCCGGGGTGGGGGTGGGGAGAGAGAGAAGCCCCTGGGCTAGGGGGGGCAGCCCCTCACAGCGGTCTTCAGCCAGTTCTCTCCTGGCTGAAGTCAGCACAGAGAGACAGAGCATCATTTTGATGGCAGATTCGATTTTAACTCCCTCCCGGGTGCTCCTTCACCCCGTCTTATTCTTATTCGGTGCATTTTTCCTGGCTTCCTCCACCATGAAATGAGTTGGAACCAATTAAGAGCCTTCTGCTTCCTCATCAGTGATATTTATGACTATGGAAATATTTATGATGCATGGAGAGGACGCGGGTCAGAGAGGAGACCGAGCTTTGCTGTCCTTGTAAATGGGATTCGTCTCCTGCTTGTTTTTGCCAGGGTTGTAAAAAGCGAGAGCGCACATCATGTAGCTTAGGGTGGCTTTTTTTTCTTCTTTTTCCTCTCAGCTAACCTTTGCATTCAGGCTGTAGATGAACCGGTGATAAACACTGTTTTATTACTGACCTCCGTGCTTGGAATGAAGGAGGCATTCGGGTGTTCTGGACACTTGGGTAGCGTCGCCTCCTTTTTCTGAGTCTGCCCTCCAGTGCTCTGTCGAGGTTAGAGCTGTATAACATACTGGGGGAAGGCATTTTAATCCAATGACAGAAAGTTTGCATTCCATGAGAAGCCCAAGAGATGCTGGAATCCATCTAAAAGCCTCCGCGTGAATAAGGAAGGGTTATTCCATGTTTCTGGTACAATTACCAGGAAAGCAATATCTTTCCACCCTCCCAGTGTTCAGTCATTCCAGTCCGCCAGGAATGTTCTCCTTACCTAGTCTGAGGCTACCACATGGATCCCATGCTCACCTACCCAGACCCGGCCCGTCCCTGTCTTCAAACACTCCAGTGCAAGTGGCTCTCCTATCTCTGCCCCAAAACACTGTTTCTGTCTCTCCTATAATATTCAGACATATTTAGAAAAATAAATACATGGACCGTTACGCATGTATCTAAAGGGATACGCTTATGGAATGCTTCCTTCATGTCAAGCTGCCTTTTCTTGTGACGGTCCTTCCTTTTCCTTTCCTTCTGAAATTCTTCTTCTTCTTTTCTTTTTTTACGATGATAAAGATATAATTTCATTTCCATTCAAGCTCTGGGGTGTCCTGAACTATTTACATATCCTTGACTTTATTTTTTTCTTTTCAGTTACAGTTGACATTCACTATTATTTTGTGTTAGTTTCAGGTGTACAGCATTGCGGTTAGACAATCACATACTTTACAGAGTCAAATTCTTTGCACTCTCTTAGTTTCCTGACCCCCTGGCTCCTGTAGCATGGTCCACCCCCACCACTGTCCTGTGAAGGTCCATAGACTTCTCAGCTGACACGTGGAGTAGTCTCTCCTCAGTTCCGCCTCCGTCTGCCCCCAGTGACCAGTCCCCTCCCCGTGGACTTCTGTGACCCAGCAACATTGCCATTGCTTCCCACAGCCCTAAAACTTCACCTTTTCCTTTATTGGGCTTTATTTTTTCTCCCACCCCCTAAAGGCATTAATTCCTCCAAGTGGTGTCTTTGGACCAGTAATGGCACACTTCTCCCACCTGTCAGCTCTCCCCATGGGCCTCTGCACCCTCAATCAGCGTTAGGCTCTAGCCCCCTCTCATCCTCAGCCCACATTCCAAGGTGATTGCTAGATGCCCCTTCCTGAGTTACCTACACCTAAAACCCACCTTCTTTTCTCCCCCAGGAAAAGTCTAACACATGGGTCCTTCCCTCTGGGAGCTTATAATTTCGTTCAAGACACACATGCAGATTTCAAAATGTCCTGTGACAAGCCCTGAGAGTTAATTACTATTTTTTAAAAAAGATTTTATTCATTTATTGTTACAGAGGGGAATGGAGGGAGAGAAACATCAATCGGCTGGCTCTCACATGCCCCCAACCGGGGACCTGGTCCATAACCCAGGCATGTGCCCTGCCCAGGGATCTAACCAGTACCCTTTCGGCTCTCAGGCCGGCACTCAATCCACTGAGCCACACCAGCCAGGGCTAATTACTGTTAAAGGTGATGATATAACGAGACGCACCACATGACAAAATGCTAAATAAATGGCACCGCTGAGATTCTTGCTTGCTCAGAGTGAGGAGAAGCTGTGCTCTGTATGGCCCAGGAAGGTCCCTTGGGAGGGACAGAAGGGGTGTTTATTCCAGACATAAAGAACAGGGGAAGCAGGACCATTCAGGAACATTTCTTCAGCCTGCGTTCAACCACACAGGTCACGGAGCTTCTTAACCAGAGGCAGTATTACTTCCTGGGAAGATCTTGGAGCCTCTTTATTTTTTATTGTCACAATGACTGAGGGGTGCTATTAGCATTTAGCACCTGGAAATCAGAAATGATAAATGTCTTGCAATGAGTGGGTTAGTCTCATGCAAAGAATTGTCCTGACAGTAGCACCAAGGTTGAAAAACACATGTGGGGACAATGGCAAATTGACTCCCTCTTGTCACCCTCATCCTCCCAACAAGAAACTGATAAAAGAAAAAAGAAAAGGATTATACTTCCCAACCTCCACCTTGGCTTGACTTTGCTAAGTCAAACTAGTAAAACCCACACATAGTGAACGGAATTACACTCATGTCATGGCGACTGGTTCCCAACCGGCAGACTCAACGCATGCCCAGGGCACCTGCCAACCGAGAGAAAGAAGGGCCAGTTCAGCTGGGGTGAGCCGCGTCACAATTTTGCAGGCAGAGAACCTCATCCGTGGCTTTTTTTTTTAGCATAAATTGTTTATTGCAAGATCAAAAAATAAATGTTTACTTTGAATTTCATGTGAAGTCTCAGCCTTTGCAGGCAGGGAGCTTGGTCACTGGTCACTTGAGGGTCGGCTCCCGACGAAAGCCCGGAGGTGCTGAACAGGGAGGGGTTAGTCGCTTGGGAAATCCCCAGGGTCATCCAGTGAAGGAAGCCAAACTCCAATTTGGGACCCGACCAGGGAGAAGATGTGCAGAAAGATCCTGGTTGGTTCCTAGGAAAAGGGCCGAAGGGCGTGGCCTTATTGACTGTAGGGTTTGGGGAAGGGCGTGGTCTGATTTAAAAGCATAAATTCCTATTGTGCTGTGGAGGGTTTGGCATCAGAGGGGATGCGTGTGTGACTCCGTCAAGGCCCCAACAGGAAACAGATGACGCACTCATTAGAATAACTCAAGCGGGTGACTTTACAGAGGTGTGAGTGTGGAGTGCAGCAACCGCAGAGATGTTGGGGTGCTTCTGCTGCTGTAACTGCCAAAGGCCCCAGGTGAGGGGATAGAAGTGGATACTGAAGCCAGGAAGGAGGAGAGTCAAGCAGAGACGAGAAGCTTGTGTTGAGAGAAAGGGAGGGCGCGGCCAGCCCCGGGCTCCGTGCCGGGACACGATGGGAGGTAGCCCCGCGACCAACCGTACCCCCTGCTCTGCAGTTTTCTGTTGGCTCCCCACTGGCCGATCCCAATGAGAAGTGGGCCCGGGGGCGGGGTCTGCGGGGTTAACAGCAGACATGCCATTAAGGGTGACCAGGAGCCAAGGCCACAGGTGACCCGTGCCTGGGAGGAAACCCTCTGGTAAACAAAAACCCAGTCTCCGCTGAGACAGGCTGACTTCACGAAGAAAGTGCAACTATGAACCGGCCTGACCCCGGCCTCTTGCGCGATTCTACTGTCTTGTCTACCGAACTGCATTGGGCGCCATAATGTTCCTCCCTGGATGTGCCAGCCTCTTCCCATGCCCACTGCCACCACCTCTGCCCGCCCCCTTCTCCTGCCCGCATTTCTCTTAACACCTCACTGACCGGTCTTCCTGCTTTGCCCTCGCATCCAGTTCTCTCTTGACGTGCAACCAGATCTTTCCCAAATGACATGATCTGAGCATGCTGTTTCCTTACCTAAAACAACCTCAGCATGACATCTGGCATGAGATCCAAACATCTTACCGTGGCGTATAAGGCTTTTCACCTCTGGCCCTGGTTTGAACGTCCAGCCTCATCAACTGCTGATTCTCTATCCCAGTTCTCTTCCTGCTCTACTCTCAGCCTCCCCTCAGCCAAACTTTTCTCCCTGAATCCAGCCCACTGCGGTCCAGCCACGCAGAACTGCTTTCAGATCTCCCTCTCTGGCCCCAGGGCCTTTGCACATGCTGTTTCTCTTCCTGAAGCTCAGTCAATTCTAACCTGTCTAGCTCATTCTTATTCCTCATTCCTTCACACCTGACCACATTTAGCAAGGGCTCAGGGCCTCTTCTACATGCTCCGGTAGCACGCTGGCCCTGCCCCAATCCAAATATTTATCTTTTTAATTAATTTAATACATATTTATGGAATACCTGGAATGCTCCAAGCCCTTATCACCTCAGGCCTTCATTCATGCTGCTCTTTCTCCTTGGCCCGTTCCTCCTTTTACTGGTATTCTTTGGGTCTCAGCTGAAATATTATTTCCCACAAGAAGTTTCCTTTCTTATTCTCTTCCCCACAGCATCCTGTATGATTTGGTTTATTTGATGTCTGTGTCCCCATGGGAAGGTCCCAGATCTGCTTCATCTACCACTATGTGCCCACCCCTGGCTCAGAACCTGGTATGCAGTGGGTACTGATCACATATGTGGTACAGGGAGAGAGGCATAGGGTTCTCCCATCAGACCATGACAAGGAACAAAGGACTGTGTGTATGCTCCAGGGCTGAGCCTAGGTTTTATGGGGCCTAAGCCTTAGACACGTTAGAGGGCACTCTTTAAGGAAAATATGAAATTAAAAAAAACAAAATTAGACATTGAAAGTGGACCTTTATTTCAATTGAGAAAAGAAATGACAACAAACTCAAAATTTAAAATCTGAAAATGTCACAAATATCACAACATACAGAAAAATCATAATATAATAATTTTATTAATTAGTTGCCTAGCACGCCGGTATAATACTTTGTTCCTCTGCATTTTTGGTTGAATATTCTTTTATCACCTCTTCGTATGACAACTAGGTAATTTTTTTTACATAGAGAAAGGAAAGAGAATCAAGTCTTTCCTCTGGCATAATAAAAATTATATTTATTATTGATGGTTGGGATGCATAAAACATGTGGCTTCACAACCAGACACACCCGCTCTTTCGGGACTGCTACAGTCGGTGCCCTGCAAACAGAGATCTTTTTGTCTGATAAATCCTAGGGCATATTTGGCATAATTCCCATCAGGAAAGAAAAAAAGTAAAGCATAGGATTGTATCACTGGATTATGGAACATTCCTCGTGTGTAGCAGTATCTGAGAGCTGAATCCTGCACTTCGAATTTTCTATATCTGGTGACTGGAGGAATTTCCCACCAGCTAGCTTTTGGCTCTGTACAATTCAAGCCTTGTTCCTCCCCCCCTACTCACAGGTTGGTATTGCCAGGGCTGCGTTCCACAGGACACTCTCAAACCCACTGTGCTCTTTGGCCCTGTTCCTACGCACAATGCCAGGTCAGTGGGCACCAGGGGCAGCAGGAGGAGTCCTGGAAGAGACCCTACGCTGAGATGGCTAGCAAGAACTTACTAGAACTAAAAGTAACTGCAAAGCACCTACATACATCCAACAAAACACAAACCTGATTGTAGCCCCAACCTCACTTCCTCTTAGCCAGATTCCATAAATGCCTGTGGTCACTTCGGTGCCACCTACACTAGGGGAAGTGTGACAGAGTCTGGGTGGAAAGAGGCTTTACGAAAAATGTTTACAAAGACATGGGACCACGTGAGCATACTGCTAGGGCCCCTTTCAGAACTTCTGCGAACGGGAAGCCTCATTCATTTATTTCGTGGTCAACTTGTCTCTCTCTCCCTGTCTTCTGCGCTGTTCTACGCTGCACCTGACACCACCCCAGGCGCATAATAGTTGCTTAACAAATATATGCGGAGTGCGGGAAAGCGTTGTTTGGCCTCATGGTCCGGGAGATACTCTTTGCCCCCGCAGATCTCACTGCCTTGAGTTAAAGCTGGTGCTCCTGGAATAGCCGAGTAGGGTGATTGGAGGCGATGGCGGTGGAGGGGGGCGGTTTGAGGTGGAGGGGGCCCACCTGGGGGGATAAGCGTTCCCACCCACTCAATCGTGGGGTGAACAGGCCATCGCCAACACATCAGCCGCCCTCGTTAGCGGCGAGGCGTCCCTGGCTGCCGCCTCCGAGTACTTCTAATTGTCTCCAATCAGAGAGAGCCGGGCCGGGGCTTTATTAACAGTGACAGCAGCTTCCGCGCTAGAACGGCAGGTAGAAAGGTCACGTTGGAAACACCATTTCCAAGTGCTGGGTAATTAGGGGCAGAACTCATTCTGGCTTTCACAGCTATGCTGAGAATCTTTATTTACCCAGCCCCGCTGCTGGGGGCCTTTCAGTTTCTCACTTCCATTTTCTTCCTTGCTGCGAGGGGCTGGGCCTTAGGGGGTCCCACAGGGCCTGGGGGCCCAGTAAGCAGAAACGGTCTGAACTCCCAAAGGAGTTAGGGAGGTCTCCAGTGCTGGAGATTCGAGTCTAAAATTCCAGAATTAGGATTGTGGGCTGAATTTCTAGACCACAGGTGGTCACCGGAGGCCGGTGGTTTCAATGGATTGCTGTACAAGGACCAAGGGCACTTCACAGTTTCTTGCAGCCACTTAGCGTGCACAGATCACCTGCTTCACCTGCTGAACGCTTCCCACGCCTCGGGCAGCGAGTCCCTCCTCTCCCCGTGCTCCCAACGTGTTGGGCTCACGTCTCCATCGCAGGACTCACTGCTCTGGGTTTCATGGGTTAGCTCAGCCATTCGTCTTCCAAGAGGGACGGCCAACTCCATGAGGGCACTGACTGAGCCTTATTCGTACTTATATTCTTGGTTTGTTCCCTAGCACAGAGCCTGGCATTTGGACATTTATTGAATGAGTCTCCCAAAGAAGGGAGTGAAAAGATTAAGATGAGCCAATATGGGCATAGAGTTTTTACAGTAGAGTTAGCATGCCGAGGTGGTTAAGAGTGGCCTTTGGAGTCAAACTGGTTTAAGTTCCAGCTCCACCACTATGCTAATTAGGATTACATTGCCTGTAAATGACGGAAAAGCCCACACAGCAGTGGATTAAATCAGCTAGATGTTCATTTCTCTTTCTTGCGAAAGCTTAGAGGTGGTCACTTCAGGAGTGCTGAGTTGACTTGGTTCTACGGCGTCCTTGGGGACCCGGGCTCCTTCTACCTGATGGCTCTGCTGTTTGTGGCCTCGGTCACATCGCAGCTCAGGTGGGCACTCCGGCTGTGGCCGTCCTGCCAGCATTCCACCAGCAGGAAGGAGGAACGGAGAGAAGGAAGTTTCACATACCATTTTTGCTTACATTCTAGTATCCACAGTGTATTCCCAGGGACACACCTCGCTTCAACAAATCCTGGAGGATGTAGTCTCAATTCTGGACGGCCACCTCGTCAGCTAACAACCAGGCCCCATTATTCTCCGAGAAGGGGAGATTGGATCCCAGAGAAAAAGAGCCTCTGTCATATTGACTTACTACATGACTTCGGAGGAGTGAATTAACCTCTCTTCTTCTCAGTTTCCTCATCTGAGAGTTGAAGGGATGTAAGCGAACCCTTAGCAGAGGGCCTGGCGTTTGCTAAGGGTTCAGTTATTGCTGCTCTTGCTGGGGTGGGGCTGCGCTGGCAGGGGGAGGCGTCCCTACATGGAGCCTGCGAGCTCCAGCCAACCTGCCTGACTCCAGGTCTTCACTAGTGCCACCGGCCTCCTGAGACTCGGGATTAGTCACAATACTTGACCTTCCCGAGCCTGAGTTTTCTCAGCTACAGAACAGGGCTAATAATAACCCCTTCTTCACGGGGTTGCTGTATTATTTGAGATATTTTATGCAAAACCTTTAGCGTAGCATCTAGCAATGCTGTCAGTGTTGGGGTCTTCTATTGTTACTAGTCAAGGCTAGGCCTGAGTGACCTTGGTGTTGACCATGAAGAGGACGATGGAGGAGGTTTCACAGGATCCTGCCCGGGTACCAGACTTCAAAACGCAGGTTACCCTAAGGGGGCAGGACCGACGCAGTGGCCAGCGGCAGATTAAGTGGGACGTCCGCGACCGCGTTAGCGTGCTTGCCTCTGAGTGGTGTCCAGATGGAGCTGCCTTACCTGCAACAGGAACTTCGCCTGCCTTCCTGCCTCTTTCCAGTTTCCAAAGCTGCCAGCAGTTCTCACCTACAGTGTGCCTTTCCCGAGGGGTCAGGCAGAAGGTCCAGCCTGAGGAGTCCCAAGAGCCCGAAGGAATTTTGGCCCAGGCTGTGTTTGGGTTGGGACTTCGGTCCCCTCAGGCAGACGTGCAGGGAAGCAGGAAGTGTGCCAGGATCAGGTCAGATGGGCTGGAACTGGATGAAGGGAGCACAACACGATGTTTTCCTTCTGCCCGGGCTCCTGGGATTAGCCGTGGGGTCCCCCGCGGATCCTGGGTGTTTATTCTCGGAAGCTCCAATACCCAGAGGGGAGGGAAGAGTTAAAGGCACAGACCCTCCCCAGGCAGCTCGTTGTCGTTCCTGCTTCCTGCAGGAGCTGAATGGAGACCCTCCATGTTCACGGGCTGTTTCCCACCTCGGGGCCACTGTGCAGCTGCCAGAGGTCCCTGAGAGGCAGGGATGACTGGGTGAGAGAATGGGTGGTCACGGCCAGGCTCCAGCTCACTGGTTTCCAGGGCACCCTCCGGGCTGACCTTTCCTCCACGGTGACCGCTCCATCGGTCACCACGGCCACAGGAAGGCTCCGGGCTGCTCACCTGGAAAGGGAGACACCGCTGGAGACCCAAAAAGCCCCAACTAAATCAAGAATCTGCCGTGTCCTGCAGTTTGCGTGTGGATGTATCACTTGAAGCGAAAAATTAGAAACAACCTAAATGACTAAGGAAAGAATGGTGTGCAAATGATAGTGCTAGCACTTCAAGGGATGTTATGTGGCCATTAAAAAATACAATCAGGAAGATTATGTGGTGACTTGAAAAATGCTTATATTATGATGTTAAATGAGAATATAAAATCTCATCTCTGCCAGGACTGCACCCGTAACAATTATATGTGCCTATGGACAAGGAAGGAATACCAAAAGAGATAAAAAGGGGGTGGTAGGACTGTGGGTACAATTTTCCCTTTAAAAAATGTATTCTGGTATCGATTCTTGCTATTTCTGCACAGAATAAGAAAATAATTTAAAAAGCGTGCTTACTACCATGTCATGCGCGTCCAGCTCCCCAAAAAGACAAAGAACCGGAACCACCAGAACTTGCCAGTCTGGTTCCTTTGGTTGTTTTGATACCAACTTTTCAATCAGTATCTCCAGGAACAGACATGACGATCTTGAATGGAAAGCAAACCCCAGATGCACTGGGTCCCCTGTTTAATTCTGCTCCCAGTAGGTGGTGAACTGATGAAAGCGGCTCCTTCAGGGACAAATCAATCTCCCAGGGGAACTGAGGCCTGTACACAGGGGACCGTTCAGGTGCTCAGCTGCCTTAGAGGTGGGGCCAGGGACGGTTCTGTGCAGAGAACAAAGCCGCCGGACCCAAAGCTCTTGACTCTTTGGATTTAGCTGAGTGAACAGGAGATAAAAGAAATCATCGCTTAACAATGACCCAGAAATTCAGTAGCCACTTCAATACCATTCCCGCCACCCATTCCTTGTGTAGCCGGAGTGAACCACTCAGCTGTTCTCAAGATTAGGGAGATGGACCGTTACCCCGTGACCGCCCCTCAGTGGCTGACGGGCAGCAAAGCGGCAATGGCACAGAGCGCGTTGCAGATAAGAAGCAAGTCTGTTGGAAGGAAGGTGGGGTCTGAAGTCAGAAAGGCTAGACCCAAGCCCAGGCTCCGCCCCTCCTGAGCAGGGTGCCTTTGGGCCAGCAGCTTCTTAGTTTCCTCGTCAATAAAATGAGGGTGAGCTGCTCAAGCGGATTATTGCAAAAATAAGTGAGCTCACGTATGAAAAAAAGCGTTGTGAGTTGTAAAGCATATGCCTTGGTTGGCTAGGGCTGCCATGACAAGATACCGTAGACTGGACGCTTAAACGACAGGAATTTTTCTCGTGGACCTGGAGGTTACAAATCTGAGATTCAGGCGTCAGACTAAGCACCAATTTCTTGGCCACCTTCTCTCTGTATCTTCTCCCTTCTTCTTTGTGTTGTCTGTGCCCAAACATCTTCTTCTAAGGACACCAGTCACATGGGATTAGGGTCTACCCTAATTACCTCATTTTATCTTAATTACCACTTTAGAGACCCAATCTTTAAATAGAATCACATTCTGAGGAACTGGGGGCGGACATGATTCAGCCAGTGACAGCACAATATATTTTTCTGGAACACCCCAGGGCGGCCCGTGATGGGCATTTAGCACACGATAGGGAATCCCTTGCTGAGCTGTTTTCCATTATAGCATCATGGCGAGAAATCGAGAAATTGTAGGAGACACCTACCGAAACTTCGCGCTTATTCCCTGCTACTGTGGGGCCGCTGGAATCTTCTGAGGATTGCTGTCTCCAGTCTTGCTCAGCAAATAAATGAGCTATCTTCCCTTTGGGTTTGGAATGTTTTGTTTTGTTTTGCTTTTTTGTAGGAGAGGAAGTGTCAATACTTAACAGCTTAGCAGCTGTGGGGGGAGGGACAGGTGTGTATGGGCTGTAGGTGTTTGTCTCTGTTCACATTTAAGTGACTTCTGGAACATCCACCCTGTCTAGGTCCCATAAAAAGCTCTCATCAGCTGAAGGATAAAGTACTAATAGGGAGGCCTGGTCACTTTTCCTCCAGTTTCTTCCCAAAGTATTTACTTTTACCTGCTGGGAAAGGGCCTTAGCAAACACCCTTCCATGACCTCCTTGGCGCTTCGGTGGCGGGGAAGGCAGTCACAGCAGAGGAGTGCCCCAGTCAGGAGCCTGCTACCTCATTTTGGTTCTTTATGAATGTAAGGGGGAGACGTGCTCAGATGACCTACAAGCCTTCCCTGAGGGACACTGATGCCTACTCTGTCCACACTGCACTCACTCTAGGTCCCAGTACTGACAAGGTAGTGGGGGGTGGGAAGGGGGTTCTGCATTCTTCATGGAAACCTGGAGTCTAATTTAAGGCCGATAGATTAGCCCTCTTTCTGAATGTCTCAAATTTACTCTGATGGAGCTCTCCAGTTGACCAGGGGTAGAGGACTTTTGTTGTTTTTGCCTTCCCAGCTTCTCTCCTGCTTCTCTTGGACGTAAAACCAAACCACCCTTTCCTTTGGGGAGCCCACTCCATGCAGTTCAGGTGGAGCTCATGTCCCCTCCCCAAACCGGGGAGGGTGCCTGTCCTCAGTCTGGCCAATGAGAGTAGACCTCTTGTCCTTAACATCGTGATTGGCACAGAGATGAGCTCATGACTCAGGCACAGCCAATCAGAATCTGCTTCAGGCATTGATGTGGAAGTCAGAGCAGGGCAGCTCTGCCCTCCTGTTGGATAACAAGCCCCCTGGAGAGTTCGGAACTGCGTACGGCCGTCTTCTCCAGGGTGCAGGGGCTCAGACAAAATCTCATCTGGAGAAAATGAAGCCAATGTGCAAAGAGAAACAGCTGAGAGAGAGAAAGCTGCAGGGAACCTTAAAGATAGTGTTTGAGCCTCTGAGTCCATGTCTTCTCACAATCCCATATGTCTGCTCACGCTCCTCTGAACTGGATTTCTGTCCCTTGCAATGGGAAGAATCCTGACATTTGCAGCAGGGTTTGTCCTTGGGACAGGCTGTCTTTCTCCTGCTAACCTATCACATGTCCCCTGGCGGGAGCCCTCGTCCTTATAAAACTAATATGGGCAGAGTACGGGGACCAAACTCGCTCAGGGATTATCTCACCAGTGACGATGAGAGTTCACATTTGACGTTGGTTTGGGATTGGGGCTCCAGACCCACCAAGGGGAATGACTTCTCTTCCAATTTTCACTTTTGTTTAGGTTTGAAATGGAGAGTCGGTTCTGACTCCAAAGCCTTTGAGAAGTTTTTCTGACTCAATTTTCGGAGGTGATACACGGAGTCACCCCCAGAACATTTGATCACAGTTCTCTCTCTCTCTCTCTCTGCACAGGGCCCTTGAATTGTTCTCATCCTCTAAGCGAGCCCAACAGCTTGGGTCTCTGCCCCTGCCATGGGAAACGGCAGGGGGGCTTGGACAGGGGCCTGTTATTCTTTCCTTAATGTTTTTGTTTGTTTGCGTTGCTGCCAAATTGCATCCTGAAGGGCTGCTTCCTTTCTCTAGAGCTGATGGAAAAAAAAAAGCGGCTGTGTGCCTTATGCCCTCTGTATAAAAAGCCCTTTATTATTGATGAAGATATACTATTCCAGGAGACTCACCTGCTTATTCAGGTCAAGAGCTGGGCACCTTTCTCCAGGCCATGTTCAGCCTCTAGCCCCACAGTGATGAGCATACGAAGCAGTCTTCCCTGCGAGACCTCAGCATGCGGGCCTTAACTCGCCGGCAGAGGAAGGCGCGGCCCTAGAAAGGGACCCGTCTCTGCCTTAGCTTCTGAATTCCAGCTAACCCGGAGTGGGAACGCGAACGAGGCCACCAGACCCCTAACCCCTACGTTCTACCCTATTGTTTCTCCTAAGATTGATAATGGTTATACTTTACTGAGGGCCTGTTAATATGCCAGGTACTTTAAGTAAGTGCTGGGCATATGTTATCTCAAACAAAACAAAACAAAACCCGTCAGAATTGTGTGGGGTAGGGAGTATTATTCTCATTTTATGCATTAATGAACTCAGAGGTGTGGCAAAAATACGTAAAAGGAGTGATTAAACTGTTGTAAAAGCAGAGGTGGCGCCGGGCTTTGGAGAGCTGGCAGGTGCCCAGCACACGGGCAGGAGCTGCTGGTTCACCTGCAGAGCCCCAGAAGTTAGAGGTCCTGGGAAAGACTCCAGGGAGGCGGCCCGTGCGAGAACCTCCCCAGTCCTCGGCTCTCTGTGGGGGTGGGCAACTACCCCCACAGACACATGCCCTGGTGGGGAGGCAGGGGAGGGTCTGTATCACTCTCCTGAAACTATTAACCTGCTGAGTCAATAGTAACCTTTGTCATTTTTGTTGATTACATTTGTTGATATAATCTCGTGTCCATAGGTCTTTCTGCAAACTATCACTTGGTTTATTGTAATAGCTATCCCCAGGCATTATACATACTAAACAAAGCAAAATATTGATAAAAATTCTTAATCTGAGCCTCTTGGGCCAGTGAGGAGGTTAAAATCCTTTCCTAGTTCCGTGGGTGAGTTAAACCTACCGTTATCACGGTTGGCCATAGTCAGCTGGGATGAGATATTATGTTGCAGTATTGACTCTTAGATCCAAAAATAAACGTTCTTTTTAATTGTTTTGCCCGGTATAGGGAAGCCAGCAAGTAGGAATCAGGCGTGGGAGGGTTAGGGAGTGCCACTGGTCTTTCTCGCTCAGCTTTGAGAGTCTTTTGGCCTTATGGGGTCGATCCATTTCCCACTCTCTCCACCCACGGGCTTCATGTCAGAGTCAGAAACAGGAATGCGCAGAGGGAAATAGCCCAGAAAACACCGTAGTTTTGCACCCACCTGGGAGGCATGCCGGTAGGATGGGTCCAGCGCCCGGGTACTAGCATTGAGCAGTGATGCCGACTTCCCAGCACGGCCAGGGGAGAAGATGTTGCCTTGACCTTCCTGAGCACTTGCTGTGCCGGACTGTACTCTCCAGCACGTGTCGCTCGACATGTGGCCAAAGCAGCCAGCGAGCAAAGCATCGTGGCCGGTGTTCTCCAAAATCCTTCTCTTTCCCCATGGAACAACCGTGGTCCCCTTGCCCTGTCTTTTTCACACATGGATGTGTCTTGGAAGCTACTGATTGCTCTCTTTTTCCTGGGGACACACTTGGGCAAGGATTGGAATACATGTCTGGCCTGGGGGGGGGCTTTTATAGCTTAATGACCCGCCCCTTGTCCTCAGTCTTGTTTCTCCTTTCATTCTAATTTTAGTTCTCACCCTCCTGCCGGAACACCTTGTGCAAACTAGAAAAAGCAGCCCGTCCAGGCAGAGTAACCTGTGCTGGGCTGCGTGGCTTGGTGGGCAGCCCCCAATTTCTCCCTCAGTGCGGGCTCTTACGCAGTGAACACCTTGTACAACTGAATGTTGTGGTCCTGTTAGTGCTTGTCATTTTCTTACATCTTTGTAAGCTGTAGAAACACTTTCCAGAGCAAGGCAAGGTGTTGAATGAATGGCTGAATGAATGAATGAATGAGCGAGTGAACGGATGGATGAGTGAATGAATGGGTAAGGGATGTCTGAGTAGGCTGTTGCCCCACTGCTGAGATGGGAGGAGCTGGCAGTCCCGGTGTGAGAGTGTCTTGCGCACCTGGTGGAGGGAGGGCAGAGCAGTCATGGAGGAGGCTGCTTGACAAATGCATTGATGCCGAGCAGCGTGGGTCCCCCGACCTGCCCCAGAGGGAGGGTGAGCCCAGGCCCAGGCAGGAATTCAGCGTGGATTTTGAGAGGCCTCAATGAGACAATTTTGGGGCAGGGACAGTGATGTGAGTTGATGCTGCCAAACGGCAGCTGAGACAGACAGCAAAAACTGTCGTTAACTGACCAGAACCAGTGCCTTAGAAAAGGTAGGAGGGAGGGGAGGAGGAGGGGGTAATGATAACGGCAAATCTCCCAAGGTCTGGGGGAATCCATTTCACTGATGCTGACTCCATTATAATTTCTTCCATCCTACACTGGGTAAACATTTACTGAGCTTCTCCTATGTGCCAGGGGCTGGGATACAGAGAACACAGTGGAGAACACAAACATGTCAGGTACCAGTGACTGTGTGTCTGGTAGATGGTGTCACAGCAGCTCAGTGGGCTTAGGATTTAATGAGGAAAAATGAGTAATGCCCAGAGTGCTCTTTGCTAAGACATGGAGCACAGGTGCCACAAAAGGAGATGAAAAATGCAAAAACAGCAAGTCGGGTGGATGCAAGAATGTGAGGTCAGTGTGGGGTATGTTGCACTGGAGGAGGGACACGCCACGAGGGGCCAGCTCCTGGTGGACAGGCTTTTTGTCCACTCCATCCAGTGCTGCAGCCTGGTGCCTACAGGAGCACCTGGCACAGATGGGGTCCTCCACACATGTTTGTGGAATGGGTAGGGGTACCCTCAGATGAGGTGGTTCCCCATGGAAGGCCTCAACTGTTGCCCACATCCACCCTGTTGCAGTACTTAGACCTGTGTTGCTCACTCTGCCCCACTCACCCCCGCCGCCAAACAGCCACCCCCGCAGTCGTGCCAGTCACATAGCTCAGTAAATACTTATGAATGATAACTAGATTTTATATTAATGTATTTTCACTAATATCAGCTAATATATTCATTCACTCATTCATTATTAATAATACAGTCATTAACCATTAATAATATATTAATAGAGTAGATATTATAGTCATGATAAACAGAGATTATATATAGATTAATAGATAATATGCCAAAAATTTCAAAGGAAGTTAGAGAAGAAGGATGTCATTGTCCACCAGATAGTGGAAACATAAATATTTTTTCACTCCTGCCTCCTTTTTCCCTTTCCCCATGAGACTTCTACACTCCCCCCTTAATGGAGCATTGCCTCTCAGCCCGCACATCCGGTGAGCATAACAAAAGCCGCCCAGACGCCGCGTTCAGGCCTTCTCGCTGTGGGACTCTTATCCCTGCAGCCAACGGGGCTGAAGCTCAGGCAGAGGCCGACATAAGTGCAGGCTTGGGGGTCAGGGCATGAAGGAGGAGGTCGGGTCTGTGGGCTAAAGTGGACGCTTGCGAAACACCGAAGATGAAGAGGGCGGCAGAGGTGTCTCTGAGGCGGACAGAGCTTCTGTGGCCAGCTCCTGCCAGCTCACCTGTCCAGCTGCAGGGATGGTGTTTCTGTGCCCGGCCCCCCACTCCCCGCAGTCTCAGCTAGCAGCACAGTGTCGAGAACAAATATCCAGTAAATACTCTTGAATGAAGAAAGTTCCTGCAACACCCATCAAAATGGACTCTCCGCTCTAGTAATTCCAAAATAATGTCAGATCCCAGACTATACCATGTTCTTTTTTTAAACTCTATTTTCACCCATCCAACCACCTATCCACCTGCTTATTCACTGTACAGGCCCCGCCCCAAAGCCATTTTCACATTTTAGGTTTTATCACAGGAGCTCTCCACTTCCAGGTACCCAGAACGTGCAGACAGGCTTTCAAGTCTCTACAGGTCCCTGCAGACTGGAAGCTCCGAGGGCGGGCCTGGGAGCCGGCCTCTGTGCCACCCTGCAAGCCCAGCTTGCCTGAAAGTGACCTTTGCTGAGATGTAGTTCCGGTCCTGTCCTAGTTCAGCAGACACCCCTTCGACCTGGTACCTTGATACATTTGCAGAGAACAGCCTAAAAGGCAGCTGAAGTAGAGGCTCCGCTGCCAAGAGGCGAAGCTCAGACCAAAGGGGACAGTGATGGCTGCATGCAACCCTGCAGGGAAGTTTGAACAACACAGGGCGAACTTTTAGGGAAGGCTGGCCCTGTGGTTAGAGGACCAAGCCCAGGACTGATTTTCCTGTTGGCCCCGCCGACCAAATGTGATTGTAGGGACTTCGCAGGGAAGATGTTCTCTCAGGTTACCTAACCCATCACTCCAAAGACTTCACAGTTATAAATTCATTTCTCAGGCATAAGCTTTTCTGGCTCCTGGAAAAGAGAAAAATCTCTAGGAGGCGCACACCGCAGGCCCTACTGGAGCCAGGGAGAGTTCACCCAGTAAGTCCTCTGCTCACACAGATCTACGAGGAAAGAAGAAGAGGCAGCCACTGTGAGCACATTTAAGGGAGAGAGTAGAAAAGATGGTGACTGGAGGGACAGCAGTGCCAAGGAGCAGAGACAGCCAGGCCCTGGAAGGTGGGTCAGGAAAGGTGGCGTCTGTCCTCCGTGACACCGGGGGAGGCCGCATCTGGGGCTCCTGGGCATTTACCTTGCTGCTTGCTTTACTGTCAGCGGAGTAGTGGGTGTTTGTTTGAGCCATTCGGTGAGGACGGTGGCTGGGTCGGGCAGCACCGGGGGCCACAGACAGGCAGACAGACCCACCATCTGCTATCCCGGAGATCCAGGTCAAGCTAAAAGCGGCCCTCACCCTGGGCTGTCTGACCTTGGGAAGCACCCAGGCTTTCTAGTGGGACAAAGCTGGCCCTGCTCCTCACTAGCTGTGCGGCCTTGGGCAAGCTTCCTACCCTCTCTGGGCGGTGGCGTCATCACTTGTAAGTGAGGATCGCAGTACTCCGCCCAGAGGGCTGCCATGAGAATAAGTGAGAAATACGGGGTCTGGGATGCGGCTGACTCAGATAGCTGTCCGCTCCCCCTTCCCTGTCTCCCCTCTTTCATTAGTCAGCTCTCTGTGGTTTTCCTAGAACGTCTCTGGCTATGAACCGTTCACTACTGAAAATCCTCAAGGGGGGGAGGGGCGTAAAATGCATACTGAGGAATTTCTAAGGACAGGAAAGTTCTCTCGCGTTTGTACGCTCACACGGCTATCAATCAGGTTAGTGAGAAGCAGGCCGGCACAGCCGAGCAGACACCGCCAGCTTTCTTCTGCTGCTTCAGATTGAATTTTATTTTTATTAAGGGCAGAAGAACGAGTCCGATTTTCCTCCTTGGATACTAAAGAAGACAAATTAGCCAAAAGGAAATTCTGCTGAATCTGTATTTTAGTGCTTTGGATACTGAGCCGACGAGGGAACCTTCTGTGTGACCTTGAGGCGCTGCTCCGGCTCCCAACTGGGTCCCCACCTGCTGTGGTCTCAGCTGGGCAGCTGCATAGGAACCCCGAGGCCAGTCAGCAGCACGGCGGAGCAGCGCATGTAACATTAAAGTGGCCCTGGGCCCTGATACCAGACATGCCGCCTGCCCGAGCTGTACATGCTGCCTGGGGACACAGTGGGCACATCTGGCTGGGAGGACTGCCACCCACACTGGTCCAGCTCAAATCAACAAACAGGCCCGAGAGCCCACTATGTGCTGGGCCGTGTTGGACATGGAGGCATGGTCTCCACCCCCACATCGCATGCCCGAATCATTGAACACAGGCTAGATCAGGGACTCAACCATTTTGTTGCCTTTGAGAACTGCAGAAATGTGAACCTTTTCTCAGAATAATGTTTTCGAATGTGTAAAATGGAAAAAGAGATAAAGGAAATCAATTAGACTGAGCGTATGGGTCCCAGGAGCACCGGGGGGGCTGTGCTGCTGCTGAGATAGAGGAGTGAGCGGCTCTCGGTGGGGGTGGCGTCTGGAGACTGTGGAGCAGGTGTTCAGAGCTTCCAAGAACACAGACGGGGAAAGGCATTCGAGGCAGAGGGAACAGCATGGGCAAATCTTCGGAAACAAAGGGAATACAGGTGTGCTAAGGAAAGAACACGATCAAGTGAGTCGGGGCTTGGGAGAAACACTGAGCATTGTAACTGGGTTCTCTCTCTGTCCCTTCACGTCCTAGCCAGTAGCAGATGTAGACTGGATTTGTGGGAAATTACCCGTCGGTTTCTTGGTCAGGCCACTAGTAATGGGCGTGAACCCTGAGATCTCCATCACTTAGCAGGGACAGCTGAGGAAGTTCCAAAAAGCTGATGGGGGTGAGGGAGGCGAGAAAGACCTGGGAAGAGGGTGCATGACACCTTCATTTCACTCCAGAAGGACAGCTGTGGGCAGAGGTGTAAGGAGCCCCTGTTGGCAGCTGACACCTCCCGCATGGGGTCACTCAGCAGTTAGCCACTGTCGCTCTGCTGGAACACGTGTCCGGCAGAACTGTCAGAGGGATTTAATTCAACCCCGAGTCCATGAGCACGACAGCCCTGTGTTATTTAAGGTTCTAGGGGAGCCCCAAGTCTATCCATAGATTAGGCTTGTTCTTAAACAGGAGTTCTCCTAGACTCCAGGCAGCCTGGAATGACCACAGGCCAGATGGGCCTATGGGCGGGGGGGAAGCACGACCCAAATGCAGGAGTCAGGCACACAGGCTTGGCTCTGACAGGGTGGCCTCATCAGCAGGAAAGGGTGATATTGAGGTCTGCCACTAGGCAACCTCTGAGGCTGGGCCGAGGGGCGCCCCCACCCCGCCCCAACCTAAGCGCGTGAGCACAGCTGCGCACGTTTGGCGAGCGCTCAGGTAGCGCCGGGCCCTGTGCGAGGCGCTCTTCTTCATGCGCTTCACTGTTAAAGCCACAGCACTGTCGGGCAGTAACATGCAGGTAGCATCTTTCCTTTCCAGCACAGGAAACAGGCTTCGAGAGCTTAAGTCATGCGCACAGCACTCACAGCTGGGAACCAGCATGGCCAGGCCGGGGCCTGGGCCTCTCTGCCAGACTCCTCCTCTGGGCAGGAAGAACCAAAACACAAAACCGGAGTGTCAGCCAGCAGCTGCCAGCGATCAGATTTTGCAAAGAGGGAAGCCCGGCCCCCGTGGCCTTGGACGAGACGAAGGGTGACCACCTTGGCCTCTGAGTGTGGGCCTCAGTAACTGGACGCCCCCCCATAGTGAGCCTGCGCATGGAAGGCCTGCGGATGCCCCAAGGCAGCTGAAAGGGGGTGCCTGTGGTCTGCAGGCCGTTCGAGACACCACCAAAGGACCTCTGGGACCACGTGGGGGACCACGCTGTATCAGCTGTCTTATGTCATGGAAAATGCACACACTGGAGAAAGTGCGGGAGTGCACGGAGAAGTCATGCATGGATACTTGAATCGGGTGGGTGTGATTTCCAGCACATCATTTAATTTCTCAGAGCCTGTTCTCACACCTCTAAAAATGAGAATAATGTTGACTTCAGCTCTGGCTCTGAGGGTTAATCAGGTGATGTAAACAAAGCAGTCCAATAGAGGGCTGGACAGACCCGTCGATGCTCAGTAAATACACGTTTTTCTCCCTCGGAAAAATTTTTAGAGGCTGTGTAGATTTTTGCAGCTTCACGTCAATTTATGTAAAGCAACATTCAGTAAAGTCGCTCACCTGTATGATCCCTTTAATTCTATCTACAGCTTCAGTAAATTGAAATTTAAATCATACATTTTATTTAATGGTATAATGTAGATGTCTGGGTGAAAAAAAAGGAGAGGGGGAAAAATTCCACCCTGTATTAAGAAGAAAAGACCTTAGTACTAAAAGTGCCTCTTTGAAGAGTGAAAGAGGTTTTGCTGAATGGACTCTTCTAGAAAAAGAAAAGGCCAAATTTTAATCCAAAGATTTAGGTTCAAATCAGATTTTGAAAGAACAAATGACCTCAAGGTGAGGTGTGCCGTTTCATATTAAAATTCTTTTCTTACAATTTTTTTCCTTGCATTTCTCTTGTATCTTTTTTTTTTTCAGTTCTTGTCTTGAGTGTTGAAGGCTAAATGTAATAATATTACAAAACAGGACTGTTGGATGATTTTGGAAAATTTTTTGGGGAGGGCTTTAGATTTAAGTCATCTTTTAAAAAATGCTCCTCTACATTTAAAAAAAAGTGCTTTTCAAGCTGATAATGGATTTTGTGTTTTGGAAATACTGTAAGAAACTCAAAAATACAGAAAACTGTAAAGAAGAAAATAAAAATTATCCCAAATCCTACTACTATGATAGCAGAATTGATAACCAAATTTTATTGATTTATAAAAACGTTTTGTACGTTGAGGATATTAATCTTATGCAGGTCATATATAGTTTTATAATTTGTCCTCTCTCATTCAGCCTTTTAAGTGCATATTTATTTTTGCTGAGATTTAATTTCCATATTGCAAAAACCTACCAGTACTTTCTTTTCTGAACTTTTTTAATGTTATAAAGGTCTCTCCATCCCCAAATGATGAAAATATTCAATCATTTTCTACTATTTTTATGATTTCACTTTTTAACATGAGTTTTTGATGACATTTCTGGATTTTATTTTGATATAAAATATGAGGTTTGGATCCAGCTTGCTTTTTCCAAATAGCTAGCCAGCATTTTTCACCACCATTTATTGAATAGCCCATCTTTCCTTTATTGGCTAGAAAATGTGATTTTTTTTAATACTGTACTTAATTCCCACGTATATCTGGAAGCACACAAGTTTTACACTCTGTCCATGATCAAGACCACCTTATCTCTTCGCTTTAATAACCGAGACTTTTAAAATATCCGATTGAGTCAGTTGTGCATAGTATTGTTGAAAAAAATATGTAGAATCAATGTCTTGTATGAACAAAGCATTTTACAAAACAAAATTTTTAAAATCCCCTATGTCGGAGGGAAGAAAGGAGAAGCCAGAGGCAGGGAGAGAAAGGGAGGGAGGGGAGAAGGATGCCTTTTCCGATGATTAAAGTAAAGAGTGTGGCAAGGACTGCCGTTAGCTGTTCTGGATCCGAATTGCTAACCAAACTGGCTTAAAGCAAAATCAAAACAAGGGAAGCAAGACAAATGTCCTTTAAGTTGCAATATATTGTTGAAGAATTGGCACAATTCCTCCCTGAAGAAAATTGTTCTCTCTGAAAATAAAGGAGCTCAGATCTGCGTAGAACTGGCAGGCAGGCACAGGAGGACTGTGCTACCACAGGAGTCGATGGGAGGTCAGTCTCTTCCCCGGAGCTGCGTACCTGAGAAGCCCTGGACCAATGGCAGCTCCATCGCCCCTGGGCCAGGCTTGAGCATTGGGACAGAAATGCCGTTCTGTGGACAACTGGCTGTGGAGAGCCCCAGTGCGCTGCAGGGCACATAGCTAGGTCCTCACCCGCAGTGGACACCCTGGAGACCCACACCTGTCTGAGCTCATGGAAGCTAAATGCACGCGGCCACAAGTCCAAGGGTGCTTGCAGGAGCCAGCCAAGAGGTGAGAGAAGCCCACGGCTCCGTTAGCACGGCCAGGCTGGGTTGAACTCCGTTTTTGCAGCAAGCAACATCACACATCACTCCCTGAACGAGGATAATCTCGGCTCTTGAACATGTCAACTTCTAACTCAAACATGTCAAAACTGGATACATTTCCCCTCTGTGTGAAGTGGACACTGAGTGGAGTAGGGCGGGCAGAGTTGAACTGCGTTTTTCTGGGAATTGTTAAGGGAAGATGTCCTTTGAGGGAAAGAACAATTTTATTTATTTATTTATTTATTTATTTATTTATTTATTTATTTATTTAATCCTCACCCAAGGATGTTTCTTGATTTGAGAGAGAGAGAGACATTGATTTGAGAAAGATCGACCCGCTGCCTCCTGTACGTGTCCTGACTGGACACGTACAAACCCGCAACCTTTTGGGGAACAGGATGCCACCCCAACCAACTGAGCCACCCAGTCAGGGCGGGGACAGAGCTGTCGATTCGGACTCCAAGAGCTGAGTTCGAGAGTCCGCTCCACCACTTAGTAGCTGCTGCTGTGCGCAGGACATGAACCATTTCTGAGCCTGCTTTTTTGGTTGGTGAAAAGGCATCGTGGAACGAGTTCTGCCTGCCTCACATGGCCAGAGTGAGGGCCACTCCTTCTGCGAGTTTATATTGAGTGCCAGCTGTGTGCCAGGCATGATGGTGGACACTGGGAGTATGACAGCCAAATCCGGCACATGGGCTCCAGGTCCTCTCAGAGATCGTGGTCTGGCAGGAAGGATGTGTGGAATGAGTAACCAGAGGTGAAATGGGAGAGGTACAGGGTGCTGTAGAGTTTTACACAAATAAAAACTGTGCAAATGATTTTAAAAAGCCTATAAGAATATACATCAAACTGTTAACAATGACCTATGAGGCAGGATAGCAGGAAAGTCTTTAACTTGCTAAGTTACTTTCTAACTTAAGTAATTTATGTACTTATATAGTGGCTTTCTGTTTTCTAGGTTATAATATACAGGACCCAGCAGAAGTAAGGCCTGCTTGAGTGTGGCTGGTAGGGTAATAATACAGGTGTAATAATTTCTAGTTTTAATTTGAACATTTCACCTAAATGTCATATGGTGTGCTTAAGTGTGATAGTGTTATGTTACAGAATTACATGCTTAAGATTTTGTAGTAAAAGATTTTGTAATAAAAAAGGGGTGTTATTTGTGCTGGACCCTGTATATATTTATATGTTATTTAAGTGTTTTATACGCAGCCTGTGTTACTTTTGTCATTATAAAAAATAAAGACATTAAAATGAAATTGGAGGCTCTGGCCAGGTAGCTCAGATGGTTAGAACGTTGTCCTGATACACCAGGGTTGCTGGTTTGATCCCTGGTCAGGGCACATACAAGAAGCAACCAATGAATGCATAAACGAGTGGAACAACAAATCCATGTTTCTCCCTTTCTCCCTCCCTCCCATCCTCTTTCTCTCAAAAATCAATAAAAAAATTAAATTGGAAAAAAAAGAATGGCATTTCAATGTTCTGGAGAATATGAGAATATTTGCTTTGATCTGGGCTCTCACACCACAATTTATTTCTTGCCATGGTGATGCGAGGAAGGTAAAGAATGAAGTATTTCGGCCGAAACCAGGAGCAGGCAGACCCTTAGCTTAGATCTGCCAGTCTCGAGCACACGTGAGTGTGCCCCTGGCAGCAGGTATAGCCCCACGGATTGAATGAAGTGTCCTCTCAAGACCTCACAGCATCTTTCCATGATGGTCCTGAATAAAGACTGGCAAGGTCTGGTACAATAGGAATGACAATGAGTCACAACAACCTGAAGAGGGGATGGCCATGGTGACATGGGCAGCAGACCACAAATCCAATGGCCGTTTTCCATGGAGATCTGGCACCGCTCCGAAGGTCAGACTCAGAACCTTCCTCCCTGTTCATTAAGCATCTTTTCTTCAGGAGTGGCAAGTCCTGCAAGGCTACGCTGCACGTTGTGGAACTCCTCCCGCCCTGTGCTCCCCGTCAGCGCGCACGGTCCCGTGGTCAGCCTTTGTCAAAGGCACAGGGTCCGCCAGCCAGCAGCTCTTTGTTTTAAAATGAGTGAGCTGGGGCTTTCCTCCTCCTTCAAAGGCTTTTTCTGGCCCTGAATAGGCCTGTGCGCACAGCAGATGGCTTTCTGAGGAGGCTCAAATGCATCCCATCAAGAAGGACCGTTATTCCAATCTGATAAGGCTTCCTATTTTCAGCTAGAAAAATGAGTGTCTGTAAGTAGAAAAGGGGAAAAAAATAATAGGAAAGTGAGAGGAACAAAGGCAGTCAATACTTGAGGGATAGACTTGGGGAGTTTTCAGTTAATGTAGATCCTCTCTGTCTCCAGACACTGGTCTCACTGGTGGCTCAGAAGCCACCAGGGAGATGGTTCCAAACAGTGAACTATCCACGATAGACACCCATCTGCTGCGGAACAGTGGCTACCTCTGTGGAGGGCTGGCAGAGAGCAGCGCTGGGAAAGGTTAAAAGAGGGCCTTCAGCCCTGGCTGGCTGGCTCAGTTGGTTGGAGCATCATTCCATACACCAAAAGGTTGGGAGGTTGAGTCCCAGTCAGGGCACACACCTAGGTTGCATGTTCGATTCCCGGTCGGGGTGGGTGTGGGTGGCAACCAGTTAACGTTTCTCTCTCATATTGGTATTTCTCTCTCTCTCTCTCTCCCCCTTCTTCTCTCTCTAAAATCAATGAACATGGTTTTTAAAAATTAAAAAAAAGGGGCTTCAATAGTTTCTTTATCTCTTTTCCCCTACATTTTAAAAAAAGATATGTGATTGATCCTGGCTGGCACAGCTCAGTGGATTGAGGGCAAGCCCCCAAAGGGTCGCCGGTTCAATTCCCAGTCAGGGCACGTGCCTGGGTTGTGGGCCAGGTCCCCAGTAGGGGGTGCTCGAGAGGCAACCACACACTGATGTTTTTCTCCTCTCTTTGTCCTTCCCTTCCCCTCTCTAAAAATAAATAAATAAAATTTAAAAAGTTAAAAAAAATGTGATTAGTGGGTACCTGAATGTTGTTAGCTGTTAACAAGGACTGTATAACTTGGCTTCTCGGGTTAGAACACCAGCTTTTCCGTGATAAGTTAAGCGACCTTAGCAAGTTACCTAACTGTTCTGTGCCTCAGTTTACTCATCTTTATAATCATATAATAATAGTAGATGGACTTTGGGGTTGTGAAGATTACTTAAGTTCATTTATCCAGTCAATAAATATTTATTGAGGGCCCACTATGTGCCAGGTGCTATTCTAGGTGCTGGGATATGTAGCAATGACCAAAGCACACAGAAACCATGTTTTCAGGGAGCACATATTCTAGAGAGAGAGAGAAATAAGATAAACATGAAAAATTCATTGTGTTAGAGATGAACACTAAGGAGAAAAATAAAGCAAAAGAGATGGGTAAGGTCAAGGAGGCTGATGGTTTAAAGATTTTATTTATTCATTTTTAGAGAGTGGGGAAGGGAGGGAGAAAGGGAGAGAAACATCAATGTGTGGTTGCCTCTCGTGCACCCCCTACTGGGGACCTGGCCTGCAACCCAGGCATCTGTCCTGACTGGGAATCAAATCCGCGACACTTTGGTTCCCAGGCCGACGCACAGTCCACTGAGCCACACCAGCCAGGGCTGATGGTTTAGATAGAGCGGCCAAAGAAGGTGTCACTGAGAAGTGACATGTGAGCAAAGCTCAGGGGAGGTGATTAAAGTCCTG
Organism: Mormoops blainvillei; assembly: GCA_004026545.1. Lineage (NCBI taxonomy): Eukaryota > Metazoa > Chordata > Mammalia > Chiroptera > Mormoopidae > Mormoops > Mormoops blainvillei. The sequence continues at coordinate 2,897 of PVJD01012787.1, read as the reverse complement.
AGATCATGCCTGGCACTCAAGAAATGCAAGCTGTTACTTTTATTATGTGCATCTGAAATATATCTTATTTTTATGTTAATAATAAAGCTTTTTAAATAACAAAGAAGAAGGCTATATGGACATAAAGAAATGACTGGAATAAATAGCAGACTCTTCATAGCATTTTGGAAACATTCGTCAAAGCACACTTAGTCGTGTCAAGAAAACTTGCCTCCAGAAGCTACTGGCCCAGAGAGGGGAAAAAAAAGTCAGCCAGAAAACAAATGATTCAAAAGTAATTTATATTTTAAAGAGAAAGACATAAAAAGACTTCAGCAATCTTTCTTTAAAGTTGGGAACAGAACGTTGAAGCACAGAATTGGAAATGGACAAACTATTCAATATCCAGAACAAACGTGTAAAAGGTAAAAGAATTCTATATTATAACCTGTTAGAGAAGAGGGAAAAGGGGTAGGAAAAGTAACGAGAGAGAAAACTGAAAAGGAGCGTGGAATAGAGACAGTGAGCAATAGAAATGGACAAGCTGACACACACCCAAAAATAGGCAGAGAAAGAAAATATAAAATGACAGAAGCACAAAAAGAGCAAGAAAAAGGCATAGAGAGAATTTTATGGAGCCTGATCTCATCTTTTGGCTTTTGTGATGTTATCATTAAAAACTAATATTAATGCTGTGTTTTTGTGACTCGAGGTATTAATGGGTGCCGTATTGATGGAAATTTCTTTGCTGAAAGGATAAATGTAATTGAGGGCAAAGGGGCCCCTGGCCCTGAGGAAGACTCAGGCTTATTTAGAGTCAGGCTTTAGGATTTGCTGGAGTGTTCTCAGGGATTCCACACTCGAGGACTTCTTCCTGCAGCCCCCAAATGTACTCACGCCAATATACTCACTCAAATAGACAGTGAAAAATGCTGCAGCTCAAGCATTTCACCCTGCACGTCTTTGGGCTCTGTATCTGTACACAGTACTTGTGTAGTTTTCAAGCACGCTGCCTTTTTATGAGAGCAGACCAATAAAATCATAGACAGATTTAGTCATGCAACTGCCTAAGAGATTCTGAGATACAGACTAATAAGGCTAAGGAGGAGATATTCACTCCACCAACCAGGAGAGTGGAGAGAAGATCCCAGCATAAGCTGCAGAGGTAACTTCCAAGGCTGAAAAGCAAAGACCCGGCATCCCAAGGAGATTTCCTATGCAGACGAGCCAAAATGGAAATTCAGGATAAATGCAAAATGTTATTGGAAGGGAGCCCCGTGGCGTGTTTCGGGAGTACATTTTGATCCTGGTGAGGTGAGCTCAGAGCGAGAAACAGACTCCCCGAGGCCCAGAGGTGCTCTGTGTAGAGAATCGCAGCCAAACAGGAGTAGAATCAAACAGAATTGAGGACCACTCTTCAAGGAGAAGCAAAGTATGAGAAAGTGGGAGAAACATCAGGAGTTGGCACGCTCCTGGGGACAGAGAGGGGGCCCTTCCCTAAACCTCAGGTGGAATATAAAACCTGTCAATGCGAGGGAGTACTGTAGTCCCCCCTCACCTGCTGTTTTTGCTTTCTGAAGTCGTGGCTACCCATGGTCAATGGTGGTCTGAAAATATGACATTAAAAATTCCAGAAAGCAACAGTTTATGTATTTTATATTGCACACCAGTTGGAGTAGCATGATAAAATCCAGCTCAGTCCTGGGTGAGACGTAATTCACCTTTGCCCAGGGCACCCACGCTGTAGGTGCTCCCCACCCATTAGTCACCTGGTAGCCTCTCAGTTATCAGATCCACTGCCACAGCCTTGTGGCATTTGTGTTCAAGTGACCCTATTTTACGTAATAATGGCCGAACACGCAAGAGCAGTGATGCTGACAATTTGGACGTGCCAAAGAGAAGCTGTAAAGTGCTTCCTTTGAGTGAAAAGTTATGTAGGTTCAGGAAAAAAGAAAACATAGTATGTAGAGAATTTAGTACTATCTGTGGTTTTTGGTTTCAGGCATCCACGGGGGGTTTTGGAATGTATGCCCCCATGGATAAGGGGATACTGTTGTACCTGCAAAGAGCCTATAAATTGTTCATGTTTCTAGGTCCAGTAGGTCCACACTCAGTGTTTTATCTTCAGAAAATAAATAACGTAGGCAAAAATGTACCTATAAGATAAAGGTAAATAAATTACGGCATATCTGTATGCGAGCATTAAAAATGTCGTAAAATAACCCTGCCTGGGTGGCTTAGTTGGTTGGATCATCATCCCATGCACCAAAAGGTTGTAGGTTCAATTCCTGGTCAGGACACATGCCTAGTTGTGGGTTTGGGGGAACACATGGGAGACAACTGATTGGTGTTGCTCTCTCACTTTGCTATTTCTCTCTCCCTTTCTCTCTCCCCCTTCCTCTCTTTCTAGAATCAATACATATATCCTTGGGCGAAGATTACAAAAGTGTAAAATATTCTAAACAGTACATGGGCACTCCTAGTTAAAGACGACAAGTGGAAAGTGTGTATTTATTACCTCTACTTCTTTGGAAACCCCTACAAAACTACATCAAAAAGATCAAAGGGCAAAAGTCTGTAAGACTGAAGAACAGGAGAGGAGAAGACAGGACATAAGAGATGTCAATAAAATTTTAGAAGCTTGAAAGCAAACGGATGAGCATTAACTGGCTTGACACACTGAAGAAGATGACTGCTGAGGCATCCGGGGACAGGGAGTGACAGGGGACTAGAAACAGTTTGTCCTCAGAACCCCAGAAAGTCTCAGGCGGGTGTGGGCAGGTATGAGTGGAGCTGAAAAAAGTGGCTTGGCTAAGAGATTATAAAAATTATCTAGACCTCGGGCAGGAGTAAGAAGCTAGGAAAATTCCTTGGCAAGTGGAATAGGGAAACTGAGGGAGACAGCTGAACACAGTGGC
>PVJD01012786.1:18608-37803 GCA_004026545.1 Mormoops blainvillei | reverse complement strand
CAAATGTAAACCAAAAATTAGATGCCACCACCCCCAAGGAAAAACATCGTAAGGGACTTCAAAGCCAATAACAATAGAATTATTTATATAAAGCAAAAGCAAGAAACTGTCCCAAAGCAATAGTTTCTAACCTTTTCTGGATCATAGGAAGTTATAAACTCTTTCCCCAGAAAAACAGTAAATACAGTCATACCTTGGTTACTCGTCGGCTTCAGAACTGGCCAAACCCTGCACTGGTTCCATTTTGACAAGAAAAAAATGTTCAGCGCTCAGCGCCTGCTCCAGGACTCATTGCACTTTATAGAACTTGTGTGAGTCACGACGCCACCCCACAAGAGAAAATGCTTCATCACTCATCACTTGTTTGGTACTGGTCGGTTTTGGCACTCTTGACGAGTTCCAGAACAAATAAACAACAAGTATCGGAGTACCACTGTATACAAAATATCACATATGTTTTCATGGTGTCACGAATACCTGAAGTCTGTGGACCCCGGGGTAAAACCTGATGTAGGGAACCAGTGAGAATGATTAACGGAGCACAGACATGAACTCGTGCAACAAAGCAGATCAAAGAACCCAAAAAGCACTTGGTAATCTATGATTTTCTACCCAAGGAGATGTTAAAGAGATTCCTAGTTGTCTTTTTTTTTAATATATAGTTTAGCGGTAATAATGAAAGGCATGTAAATGCTAAGGATATCATGGAATTGGGGGTGGAAGGTCATCTAAGCCAGTGGTCCCCAAAATGGCTAAGTAAGGTCATCACCTGTCCTTTCATGGTAAGATCTGTTCTTTGTTCTGAGATTACATATTACCTATAAATATTTTTAGACAGAGTAAATATGTAATATACTATATTTACATGTAATAAATATATATCAATATGTACATACCCTTATATATTTAACACTATATTATATTTGTTAAAAATGCCCTTTTTAAAAATGAGGTAGATCTGTATGGAAAGATGCCCATGACAGATTTTTATAGAGAGAGAAAGCAAATGAGTTTTTGTACTTCGGTACAATTTGAACAGAGATACATGTACTTTTATAGTTAAAAAAACATTTTTAATATCTTTTTACTAAATATTGGTGATGGGTATAAGTTTGGGTTTTGTTCTTTTTAAAAATTATTTATTTCTTTTAGAGAGAGGACAGGAAGGAGAAAGAAACATCGATTTGATGTTCCACTTATTTACACATTCATTGGTTGATTCTCGTATGTGCCCTGACAGCAGTCGGACGGCAACTTTGGGGTGCAGGGACACGCTCCAACCAACTGAGCCACCTGGCCAGGGCAGGCTTTGTCATTCTTAATGTGCTTAGCACAGCAAAGTCAGCAACTCCATGCTGATCACTAGCTTTTTTTAAAAAAATGTTTTTACTGGTCATTGAAATATAAAAGTCTGGGAATCTGCTGCTTAAACTAACAACTTCTTGAGTTCATGAAGAGAGAAACTTTAATTCTTCATATGTTATATGTATGATTTGTGATATTTATATACCCACTATTATGTGCATATTCTTTTTATTTAAGTCAGTTCACTTTTCTTTAACTTAGATGAATGTCCTTTAAAGAGTGTATTTTATAATACTAAGAAACAATATCCATGAATCCTTGATTTGATAGGGTAATTATATTTTTTATAATTTATTTTAAAGTACTAGTAATTATTAAAATAAAATCAATAAAAATAAAAGCATTTTGCATGCTATCAATGGTTTAGGAACCATATTTTAAGAAATGTTACTTTAGCCCTGGCCGGTATGGCTCAGTGGATTGAGCGCTGGTCTGCGAACTGAAGGGTCGCCAGATGGATTCCCAGTCAGGGCACATGCCTGGGTTACGGGTCAGGACCCTGGTAGGGGGCGTGTGAAAGGCAACCACACATTGATGTTTCTCTCCCTGTCTTTCTTTCTCTCTTCCCGTCTCTTGAAAAATAAATAAAATATTTTTTTAAAAAAAGAATTGTTACTCTAATTTTATAGGTACAGAAACTGGGGCCTAAATGTTGAAAGGATTGCTAAAGTAAGTTAGTCGTCAGACCAGGATTTGAGCTTATATTTTCCAATTTATCTTTCTATGCTATACCAAGTGACTTCTAAGTCCATGGGATTCCTAGAGTTTTAAGGAACTAATATGTGAAATTGATGATTATATATATATATAACTTACTACCTACAACTATATTACAGAGCTGGCAATGGTCAATTTAATTGTATCTAGTACAATTTTAAACTTACATATTTTCTGACAAGAGTTCCACTTCTTACCATCTACCCTAGAGAAACAGTCATCATCCTTATACATATAAGTTGACTTGTACAAAGATGTTCATTATAACATTGTAATAGTAAAATATAGGAAACACTCTAAATCTCCAACAGTAAGGAACAGCTAAGTAAACTACATAGCAATTAAGAAAAATGTTACATCTTCATAGTAAGATTCTCTATGATGTTGAATGGAAAAGTACAAGTTGTGAAGAAATACAGGGTGGGGCAAAAGTAGGTTTACAATTGTTCATATGAAAAATCATAATAATATTAATACAAGAATAAACTTGTTTACTTAAAAAAGTTTTTAATACATAATGCAAAAATTATTGCATTATGTATAGATTTGTAATTACATAATTAATTAAAATTTGCATAAATAATGCAAATTTTTATACATAATGTAAAGATTATTGATCTTTACAAAAAAGTTTTGTAAACTTTTGCATACTTAAAACTGTAAACCTACTTTTGCCCAACCCGTATATATTATTTAGTTAATTTGTATTCAAAGAAGCCAAAAACAATACTATATGTTTCTATAGGTACATTTATATGCATATAAATGCCTTTAAAATTTTTGGACATAGAAAACAAAACAAAACAAACAAAAGAAAAACTAAAAGAAAAAATTCTGGACATATACATACCAAATTGGTAACAGTGGTTACTTTGGGGAAAGAATAGTCCAGGGGAATATTTAGCTTTATTAACAACTCTGAATTTTTATAATGAGAAAGTATTCATTTATTATTTGTGTAAACAAATTTAAGTAACCTCATGATTACATGAACAAATAAAGCCAAAGGAGACAAAAAGTATGATTCTTATGAAGAAATCATTCCTCATTAATCTCTAGTTCTTTGAGGAGAAAAATACATAATCGAAGGATGTAATGTAGTTACATCCAATCTGTGGGTGTAATGTAGCTGCACTTTCGAAAACATTAGTGAAGCTCTGGTTTAAAAACTAACATGGGGGGACGAAAGGAAAGGCACGGAAGAGCTTATGTAATATAGAGCTATTGATAAACGAAAACAAATATGAATATCCATAGAATATTCCTGGAAGAATATACAAGGAACTGTAGTAGTTACCACCAGGAAGGGAATTTTTTTCATTGTGCATCTTTTAAAGCAATGTGAAAATTTTTAGTGACCAAGGGATTAGCAAGGTGGAGAGAAGAGACACTTTTTGATATCAGACCTAAACACAAAAAGTGTCTTTAAACAGTATGTCGTAGTGATGATTGTTGAAGGCTGTAAAATTCAGAGAAGAGAGATCTGGTGGGGAGAAGAGGAACCTGAGGAGCTTTCATGTGAAGTTGTACTTGAAAGAGGCCCCAAAAGATAACTAAGATTTATATAGCAGAGAGGAGGAGGAAGGGCAGTCCAGGTTGGGTAAGAAAGTACTTAGCAAGTTGTATGTGGACCTCTTCTGACTAGAGTGGTTAAGTTTATGATAGAAAGCTATAGGAGGTGTTGGTACCTCTTTAAAGGGTGAGAATTGTTAGTGTATAAAGTGATGAGTAGAGGCCAGAACATTGGAGGAACTTTGAAGAATGGAGGGGAAAGAAGAGAAGCCAAACAAAAAAGTGGAAATTGTTAGGGTGGTAGGTACACCAGATAGTGTTACTATGGTAAGGCAAGAAGACAGTTTCAGAGGGAAGGTATAATCAATGATGCTGGATGCTTTGTGGAGGTCAAGAAGAATACCAACTGACAGTGCCTCAAAAAATTAAATACAGAGTTACATTTGACCCAGCAATTTCAGTTCTAGGTGTACATACCCAAGAGAGTTGAAACATGTCCACACAGAAACCTGTGTATGTATCTTCATAGGGGCATTATTCACAATAATTCAGAAGAGGAAACAACCCAAATGTCCATCAACTAAGGAATGGATAAGCAAAAATATAGTATATCCATACAATTCAACCATAAAAAGAATGAAGTACTGATACATGCTACAACACGATGAACCTTGAAAACATCATGTGCAGTGAAAAGAACGAGACATAAAAGGTCCAGAATAACTTTACAGAGATAGAAAATGGATCATTGGTTGTCAGGAGTTGGGGGGAGAGGAGATGGGGAATGACTGCTAATGGGTATGGGATTTCTTTTTGCAGTGATGAAAATACTCTGGAATTAAGTATTGGTGATAGCTGCACAACCTTATAAATATGCTAAAAACTCCTGAATTATACACTTTAAAATGGTGAATTTTATGATGTATGAATCATATCTCAGTTTTTAAAGAAAAACTGCAGACCCGACTGGTATGCCTCGGTTGAGTGTTGTCCTGCAAAGCAAAAGGTGACTGGTTCGATTCCTGGTCAGGGCACATGCCTGGGTCGTGGGTTCAGTCCCTAGTCAGGGCAGGTATAAGAGGCAACCAATCAATGTTTCTCTCTCACATCAATATTTCTCTCTGTCTCTGCCTTCCCCCTCTCTAAAATTAAACAAAATCAGAAAAAAAAGAAGAGACTGGAAACTGGAAGCAAGTTTGTTGTGGGTTTTATTTATTTATTTATTTTTAGAGGGAAGGAGGAAGGGAGAAAGGGAGAGAAACATCGATGTGTGAGAGATACATTGATCAGTTGTCTGTCACATGCCCCCAACCAGGGACGCGGCCTGTAATCCATGCACGTGCCCTGACTGGGAATCAAACCAACAACCCTTCAGTTTGCAGGCCAGCAGTCAATCCACTGATCCACACCACCCAGGGCTGGAAGCTAGTTTGGATGAGAAAGTTACATAGCAGTGAGAGATTATAAGAAACCATTAAAATGTTGAATATGGAGGTTTTTAACTAAAAATTTCATCTATTGAGAACTATTTAATAGGTTCAGAAGAATATAGCATAGATCAATCACAGAGAATGAACACATGTATCCATCATCTGGTTTAATAAATATAGTAAGATTTTTAAAGCCTCAGATGATCTTCCATATTTCACATTCCTCTCCTGCCCCCACTCAGCCAGTCTCCTGGCTGTGTTGTCATTCCCTTGTTTTTTCTTCAAGATTATTTCCCTTCCCACCTGTAACTTGTTAATTTAAAAAATTTTCTCAAACGTACAGAAAAGTTGAAAGACTAAAATGAATACCCATACATAAATTCTTCAGTTAGATTATTGATCTGATTATTCACCTTTTGCCACATTGATAAAATGATATGAGTGAATACTTATGATCTAATTTTAATTGCATAGAATATAAAATCATATATGTAGCATAATCACAACCATGTAGGAAAATACTAAGAGGAAGTGGTTAGAATGTTAATAGTGGTTTATGCTGAGTGATAGCAGTAAGAATGATTTTTGTTTTGCATCTTTATGCTTCTCTACCTGGAATTTTCTATGAAGAGCACATATTCTGTAATAAAAAAAGAAAAATAAGTTTTCAAATTAATTTTAAAAGTATACAGAAAGAATTGGAGATAGTATCAAACATTTGTTTATAAAATTGGGTAGCCCCAAAATGATACTTTAGAGAGTATGGAAAATAAACCTGGAAACAGACCACATACTTGAGAGAATTTCTTTATCTCCAGGGTTGCTTACAGATTCTCCCATCTTGTGTGAAAAGGCTCCTGCAGTCTGGCTGGATAACCCCGTACTTCTCCTCCTCACTGTCACCTGCTGACCTTCTGATCTCTCCCCCTATTCACTGAAGACTGACATCTGACGCAGTCCCGCCTTCAACTTCCTAACCAGAAACCTTTTTCTCCATTCTATGTCTGGCAAACACCAAACTTTTTTTCCCTTTTGACCTTGACTTGTAACAATTTCTTAATAGTTTTCTGTTGACTGGCCAGATAGAAGTGCCTTGCTTTCCATACATTGTCAACCCCAGATGTTCCGGCAGAATTGCCCTGACACCTTCCCCAGCTGACTGACTGTCTATCAAGTTACAGTCTTGTCTGGCGAATGCTAGCCCAAGCTGGCTTCCCCCGGGCCTTTGCTCTCTCCTGGCCTTTTACCATCTAGCTCTCTAGACAAGAAGTCATTTTCATGTCAGACTAAATTAGTTATGATCGGCAAGTTAAAATCAACTAAGTTTTAAAAAAGATTCTATATTAAATTTGTGTAACTCCTAAAATGTATTTCTGAGCCAAATAATGAAGTTACCCACTCCCTCCATTAGGGAAAGAGTTTGAGCTTTGGAGTCTGGTAGCACCTGAAATCCAAGTTCTGTCACTTAATAATGGTGACCCTGAGAAAGCTGCTTATCCCTCATGTCTCAGTTCCCTCATCTGTAAAACAGGGATATATAAATGCCTACCGTATATTGTTGTAGTAAGAATGAAGTAAACTAACAAAGTGCTAGCTATAAGGCACTCAATAATTGGTAACTATTTTTCTAAACAATCAAGTTTACTATTAGCCATTTCTCAACTCAGGGAGGTTTGCTCACGATGATTGCAAGGTGAGAAGATTCATGACCAGAATTATGAATAGCACCTTAAACCGAAGAAGCAAAGTGCGGACTAGTTATTCTTGCTCCCAATAATTGTCCCATTTCCTTGCTTTCCCCTGCTTTATATGAATAAGCTAAACTCCGGCATGATACGGAACAAACCACATTTCACTGGATGCAAATAATCTTCCTAATGGAGGCACAGACACTGTTGCTAAGTTCAGAAACCAAATGTCAGGCACAGACACGGTCTGCTTACTTTCTAATCATGATAGATGCTACCTGGACGCCAAATAATGCTGAATCTCGGGGGCCCCAGGGGGAGCACTCATTACGAAAGAAAGAGTGGCTAGCACAAGGAGAGCGAAAGAAAACTAAAGTTTTTGTGTGCCAAGGACCTTTTATACTGCTGAGCATTTCCCCATATCTTACTTTAATGTTCTCAACAACACTGGAGGTTGCTTCTTTTTAAGTGGCCATGTCCTGGTTTGTGCCTGTTGTCTTTAATGAAATTGTACTTCTGTTATCTATATTTTATGGCCAAACGGGATCTAAAGGAAGGAAACTATTCTGTGCATGGTTACAAAGCCAGAAAACCCTTACTGCGTGCAGTTGGATTTTGTCTGTGACTATCCCATTCATATCTCATCCAACTACTACTCTAATACACCACCATTTTGCAGTTTGCTAAATTATGGAAAATCAAGTCCTTATCTTGACCTCCGTAACATGTCACACTATTTACCACTCCCTCCTCTCAAATATCCTCTTTCTGGCTTCCATGGCACCATTTTCCTGGGGTCTCTCTCACTGCGCTGGTTCTTCCTTCTGAGTCTCCTCCTTCTCCTCCCCTTCTTTAGGTATTGTCGCTCCCAGGCCCTCCACTCAAATAACAATCCATTATTGAAGCGATCTTATCCTTGACTTTGGCAGTAGTTACTCTGACGGTAATTCCCATACTCTAGCCCAGAGCTCTCTTCAGGATCTAGTCCCATATATCCAGTGAGATCTGGACTTCTATCTTTGCATGCCCCAAAGTTACTTCATACATCTAACTAAATATAGATCATCTTACTCTCCAGTCAGATTCTTCCTCCAACATTCCCCTTCTCCATCAGTGGACTCATCGTCTTCTCAGTCACACAGGCCAGAAAACTTGGGTGTCATCCAGGAGTGCTCCTGCTGCCGTAGACCCCCTCCCAGTAAATTACTGTGTTGTGCAATTCTTTTCCAACTTCAGTTCATATTCTCTGATCCCCACTTCCGCTAACTCAGTTCCGGCCACCTTCATCTCTTTCCTGGACTGCTGCAATAGCATCGGCTTCTGTCTCCACTTCATTCCCCTCCCTTTTTCTCCCCTCCAGTCCATTTTCTCTTGATATTATATAGTCAAGTGACCTTTTAAAATGCAAATCTGATCATGCCATCCTCTATAAAATCCGTGACCCCGAATTGTATAGTTTTTAAGAAAGATTTACTCTTAGATGGGAAGGGAGGGAGAATAAAGAAAAGAGACATCGACGTGTGAGAGACGCATCAACCGGTTGCCTCTCGCACGCTCCCAACCGGGGACCTGGCCGCAACCCAGGCATGTGCCCCGACTGGAATCAAACGGGTGACCCTTTGATTGTTGGGCCAGCGCTAAATCCACTGAGCCACAGTAGCCAAGGCTGAATTATATATTTAAAAAGTGAATATTATAGTATGTGTGTGGATTATATCTCAATTTTAAAAAGAAACTTAACCTGTTTTACACAGTCTGGGCTTAATGTCTCTCATTGCCCACCCTTCTTAGGCCTCCCATCTCCTCTTAGCTTTACTGTGTTGCATTTCTGCTTCTGAGCTTCCCACACACTGTCTCACCTCTCAACTGCGCTAGTTATGCCATCTGTTCTTTCTCTTTACCTCCTTCTTCTCCTTCACTTGGCTATCTCACCCTTGTCCTTCAGATCTCACTTTGAAATGACACTGTAACAAAAAGCCTTCCCGATCTCCCCAGACTGGGTTTAGGTGTTCCTGAGGCATTTCATTCTTAGCCCTTTTATAGTATTTATCACATTGTATTTGTTGATTTTATGAATGTTAACTGCTCTGGGCTGGGCACTAGGCTAGGGACATGATCCCTGCCCTCCTGGAGTTTATAGTCTAAGAAGGGAGGGAGATGGACATTAAACAATAAATTAAACTAAATATTGGAATTGTGACAATGATGTTTCAGGGCAGCCTGAGAGGATTTGATGAAAGATTTGATGTAATTGAAGGGATCAGCAAAGACTTCTCCGAGAAAGTAACATTTAAGCAAAGACTTTAAGCAGTAGAAGTTGGCCAAATTATGAGTAGAGACTGGAGTGTTCCCGGCGGAGAAACAGTACATGAGAAGGACCCAGCAGAAAGCTACTGAGGGAGATTCAGAAACTCAAAGGCCATTGTAGGAGACAAAGAAAAGCCTGGAAGAGCCAAATCATCTCCTTGCAGACAAGAGTAAGGGTGTCCCTACAGCCCCTTAAGAGGAGTAGGAAGTCTTGGCAGACTTTAAATAGACCTTTAAAAGTTTCCCTTGGGCCTCAGCCAGGTGGCTCAGTTGGTTGGAGCATCATCCCATACACCAAAAGGTTGCAGGTTTGATCCTTGGTCAGGGCACATACCTAGGCTATGGGTTTGGGGCATGTACAGGAGACAGCTGATAGATGTTTTCCTCTCACATTGTTGTTTCTCTGTCCCTTCCCCTCTCTCTAAAAAATCAATAAACATATTGTCGGGAAAGGATTAAAAAATAACAACAAAAAAATAAAAGCTGCCCTGATTGGGCTGGCTCAGTTGGCTGAGTGTCATCCTGCTAAGTGAAGGGTCACAGATTCAATTTCCAGTCAGGACACATGCCTGGATCGGAGGCTGGTGCCTGGATCGAAGGCATGTGCATGAGGCAGCCAATCATCGATGTTTCTCTCCCTCTCTTTCTCCTTCCCTTCCCTTCTCTCTAAAAATAAATAAATCTTAAAAAAAAGAAAGTTTGCTAGAATTTTAAAAAAGAAAGTAAAAATAAAAGCTTCCCTTGGTTGCTATGTACAAGTGGAAGCAAAATGAAAAAGGCTCACAAACTTCTCTGACTTTCCCACTAAACTGTAAGCTTCTTGAGGGCAGAAATTGTATTTTATTAATTAGTGTATCCAGAGTCCCGCACTGTGCCTGACAGCAGATGCTCAGTATTATATTAATGAGTTGAATAAATGGATGGTGAGGCCAGTATTCCAACTTAGGTTTTCAAAAAAGGCTCTACTCAAGTATCAACACCCCACCCCCCACATACAACCCTTCAAAGACCATCTCTCCATCCACACCCAAGACTAATTGGATACCCCTCTTTTTGCTTCCAATGCACCTGTGGTCAATTATATTTCCCAAAAATGGCCACAATAATATCTAATATCCAGCATGCTCTTATTACACTCTAACTTTGATACTTCCACTGAGAAGTGAAATCTAGTTCCCTCCCCTTGGATCTGAGGTGAGGTCATGAGAGGTGATTCGCTTCCTCTTGGTCCTCTTGGGATACTAACTCCTGGAACCCAGCCGCCAAGCTTTGAGGAGGCCCATCCTGCTCTGTGTGGAGGCCCACATGGAAAAGAAGCATTCGCCAGCAGCAACTTGCCAACCATGTGAGTGAGCCATTTTGAAAGTGAGTCCTCCAGCTTTCCGCAGTCCACCCAGTTGACACCTTTTGGAATGGAAATGAGCTGTCCCTGCTGAACCCTACCCAAATTACAGATTCATTAGCAAAATAAATTATGGTGGTGGTTTTAAGACATTAAGTCTTGAGATGGTTTTGTTAAGCAGGAATAGGTAACTGGAACAGCACCCTTTGTCTATCATGCAGGGAAGTGGTGCCACTCAGTAGTTAAGTAAGTGGCCTATGACTGTTAAAGCCCACCTCTGCTACTTACTAGTAGTAGTATGACCTTTGGCAAGTCACTTAACCTCTCTGTGCTTCAGTTTCCTTCTTTTTTCAGTCTAAATAAAGACAGTACTTAAGTCTGTTGTGAGGGTTAAGTGATAATGCAGGTAAATGCAGATCTACAGGAAATACAGATCAATCTTTGTGATCATCTCACACAAGCCTCTGACCATTCAACCATCTCTCTAATGTCTAGTTTCTTGCCTTTATAGTACTTTTGGTATTTGTGTATATGTGGGTGCGTTTATATATGTACGTATATATACAAACATGCAAATATAGTATATAGTTTTTAGTACTATCTGAAATGACCTTATCTACTTGTTTATCTGGTGGGAACCAGAGTCTAAGTCCCAATAAAGCAGGAGCTTTGCCTGTTGCTTTCATTGCTGTATTCCCAGTACATGGAACAGTGCCTGGCACAAAGTGCTCAATAATTTTTTTGTTAATGAATAAATGGATAAATAGCATGTTCACACTTCTTGTGGAAGACATCACTAGTTGCTACCCAGTATCCATTCTGTCCTTCCACAGTAGTGGACCTTGCTTTTGTTGTGGGTGTCAATATAAAATACTGTCCCAGATTCCACTGCAGCAGAGGGTTATTGTGTAATGCATTTCCTAGCAATGAGACATAGTCAAAGGTCTGCGAAGGATGTCTGGGAAATATTTTACTTTGATACAGGTGTCCTTTCTTCTTCTTTTCTTCCTTCCTGCCCACAATACAGGCTAGAAGTAGAACAGCCAAAAAGACCATAAACATGAGAACAAAAACAGGAGCTACCTGAGACAGTAATGAACTATCGAGTGGAGTCACTACACCACATTCTATGTGAGGAAAAATTAACTCCTTGTAATTAAACCCCAGCAGTCAGCCTTTTGTTACTTGCAGCCAAATACATTGTCAGCTGATATACTATGATGGAGTAATATCTACCTCTCTAGCCTTTTATTAAGGGCAAGGGAATATTTCATCTTCCTTACTATTTCTATAGAAGGATGAGTAGAAATTACCAACACAAATGTTACTTACTATTCAGATCTCTTCAGCTCTCTTCAAATAGTGAGAGTGGCCAAGTAGCAAGGGTCACCACATTACCTGAATCTATTTTGCTCCTGCGTTCAAACATTTTAAATAGCAGGAGCTTTGTGTACCATTCATTCCTGAAACAAACATGTTTATCATACTCTTGGCCAGGCATTATATGGCTTTTAGGAATACATAGATGATTAAGTCAGATGATTGAAGCTGGATGCCCAATTCCCACTAAACATTAAGCTCCCACAGGGCAGAAGCTGAGCTGTTCCCAGTAAGAGATTTAATTCTAGCAGTCTCTCTACCATCTTGTTCCTCCTCTCAATCTTCTTTACCCCGACCCCACTTTAATCGTCTCACTTCACTTACTCATTTGCCAGCTTTTTTTAAAGTATTTTCCGTGTGCCTAGAATACCCAGTACTTGCACTGCATATCTGTTCGTATTTTGAATGCCTAATCATTGACTTCCAAGGTCATTCAGGTTTCAAATTGTCTGCTTTCTTTACAACTAAATCTTCATGTTCTCCTGCGGATCTATAACAAAGTACCTGTTCTCCCAATATGAAAACAATATGAAACATCTATGTGGTTTACCTGAACTCAGCTGTGGGAGCTGGGTGCATTAACCTTATCCTGATGTCATGATTGCGTGTTGTGGTCACAAGCCCGAATGATAGATCCCCTCACTCAGATCCAGGGTACATCCAGATCAGGATTTGAGACAGTAATAAAATGTTTTAGACTAGTCATAAACTTTATCCCAAGAGTTAAAGCTTTAGGAATTGCTGCTGTGGGAACATTGGTGTAACAGGTTGAGGTGTACCATTAAAACGAGTGCCAGGAATCCTGGGACCACATTGTGTCATCACCTTTGATATTTTACTTTTGAGGGTCTTTACTAGTGTGTGTGTGTGTCTGTGTCTGTGTGTGTGTACATACTACTCAGGGGCAGGAGGTTTGGCCAGTTTGAGAAACTGATGGAAATTATAGCACCTTTCTCCAAAATAATACACATTTGCACATACACACAATATTTAGAAACCATTTCTGCAGGTCCAGGTTAAGAATCCACCTGTGATTTGCTATGAGGGTAGAAACTTTCAATACCATAATTTGGTCCTTTATGAGGTACTATTTTCATTTACCTTTCATGCGTGTGTTTTATCCCATTGAGTAGGCAAGCTTCCTGCAAGGAAGAGTGAAGGAAAAAACAAAAAACCTTTTTTTATTTCCCTAGGGACGTGTGCATTTAGGGACTGAGGCTTGTGGGAAATACTTGCTAAATGAGTCCTTTGAAGCTGCTATGATTTACTGAGGACAGGCAGCTTTCAATAATCTCCCACCTGACCTCCCTCCAAAACAAATTACAAAATTGGGACGTAGACCATACACTTATTTCTATTTACTCTCTAGGTTTTAGGCTAAGGCATTATTTACATATTCTTCATGTAAATATTCTCTTGGATATTTAGGGAACAAGGTAGTGCCTAGTAGAAAGTTTTATAGCCTCCCTAACCAAAAATGTCAGTAAATATTAATAAACGAATGCACTCCGTGATCTTAAAAATCTGCGGTTTTTATTCCTTCCACAGCTCCCTGCTTTACCCCCCACACACCCATACCTGCAATCAGATACCTACTTATCCGATGAATTTTATTTCTCAAACGACATTCCTTTCCTGGCATGTGCTTGTAGAAAAAAAATTAAAAACAGGAATAAAACTAATACCAATAGAATAGTGGCCTTGTAGTTTTTCCTCCCCTCCCCCCCCAAGACTTTTCCCTCCCACTATAAATTTCAATGGGGCCACCTTTAATCCTAACCTAGTTTTCCCTCCTCCAGGCCCCTCTCCCTGACTCTCTGGGCAATTACAGCCACCTAGTGGCCATATGGGGAAATGAATGACAGATTGCCCCAAAAATCACTGGTAAAAGGAAGAGCCCTAATGGAGTCATTTTTGGTCCTGGATCTATAGGGAGCAAGGAAAGAGAACCATGTGGGTAGAGATTACAGCATGGGAACTAGACATCCTATTTCTTGGTCTCACCTTGCCTCCTAGGACACAACATCCCATCCACTAGTTATTATAGACAGATGAATTCACTTAACATTTGAATTCAATCGAAATTTATTGAGCAGCAACTGTGTGCCTAACACTGGGAATACAGCAGGGAATAAAAGACGGACATGATATCTGCCCTCAGGAGCTTACAATCTAGCAGCCAGCCAGCCAATTACATCCATAATTTTAACACAGAGGTGACAGTAGCTTGGAGAAAAGAAGAGAAATTCTGGAGATATTTAGGAGTTAGAGTCTACTTGGAGAGTGACTGGATATGTGAGGAGAGGGATGTTCCTGGCAACAGGTACTGAAGTAGGAGACTCGGGAAGAGGGGCAGATCCCACAGGCACGGGCCTTGAGTATAGCATAGATCTACAAACAGCATAGCTTCGGTTCTCAAATAGTTCAGTGTTTAAATAAGCAAAGAAAATGCACATGAAACCATTGCAGAATTGATTAAACATCAAAACGATTCAGATAATTCATAGACACTTGCATTACATGGGACTGAATGGAAGCTTTCATTCTCACACTGCATTCAGGTACTGCTGAAGCCAATACAGATTGTGTCCACCTTTGTCCATCCCTTTCATAGTCCCTCAAAAAACTCCTATGCAGCCCACCCAGTGACTCACAGGGGCCACCTTCCTTGGCTGTGGGCCCTGGTGTCCCACATCAGAAAGATGTGCTATTTCTTCCCTGCTTCCTTTTTGCCTGCTACTGTCAGGAAATTCACCTGTTCTCACTCTCCTCCCCTGCTTAGGTTAAATGGGACCAAATACGGTTGTTCTCTTGGTCATCAGGAGTTTTGACTTAATTACTCCTCTCTTTACATCACCCCTGTCAAGCCCCCACTTACAGAATCAACACCTTGCAGAGCCAACCCTGCCTTCTTCATGTTCCCCGGGGCACACGGGCTCATCGTGAATAAACTGTGCCATTTGCCTCCTTTTACTCCAAAGTTTCCCACTCTGAAGGCCCTTTTCCAACTCTAGTTTTTCCTGGAATCAGTATATACGCACCTCTTTTCCTTGAAAAAGTGAGAAGAAAAATTTTGCTCTGAGATTAACCAGGAAGTAGTCTCAATAACTATCACTGAGCTGACATTTCGCCTGCCTGCCTCCTCTCTACCCCTGCAGACCTCCCTTCCAAAGACAAGAACTACAGAAAAAGCATTGGACTGCGCAATAGGCCTGTGGCTTTCCATCGTGTAACGTGCCTAGATCATTGAGATACTCCATTTACAATGAAAAGAACATGGACTTCGGAATTGGGCAGACTTGGGTTTACATTCTGGTTACTAACTATAATGCCTTTGTGCTATTAAACCTTGCTAAACTTCAAAAGACTTATCTGTAGAATAGTGGTAATGGGTAGTTATATTAAACAGGGTGGATAAACCACACACAGTATAATATCTAACCTGAAATCCCTGGCAACCATTCACTGCCATTCTTCCCCCTGGGTTTCAGCTGCCAGATACTATTCAGAAGAGACGTTAGCCAGCTTGGTATAGCCGGTGATAAATATTTCCTATTTGTCGTCGTAAACACCATCTTCCTGCAGCCATCCCATTTCCATCGTTGCCAAAAAAAGTTGTTCCATCCCTCATCCTGTGTAGGACTTCCCTTTCTCTTACTATCAGACAGTTCTGCCTGAGCTCTGTCTGACTATCCTCTTCTATGTCTCCCTAATCCAAGATAATTTGTCATCTTGTATCATTAAAAAAAATTAATTTCTAGCATTCTCCCTAACTTTCTCAGAGTAAATTATAATAGACCTGGGGAATCGGATCTTTAGATTTCAGAAGGGCATGGGAACCACAGGCCAGTTCCCTAAGAGTAGAGTGGAGGTCAGGTCCAGGCACGCCTCCCCACCCAGTCCCCATCTCTTTTCCTATGGGGCACAGAAACAGCCAAACTCAAAATATGCCTTGAGTCTACATCAGCATACATCTCCTTCCCTATAACTCCGTGAGGTCATCATTGAAGTAGAGCAGTATTGCAGGCGTGTGCAGTGTACCATCCATACTGAGATAGTCAAATTCTTCCTCCTCGTCCTGGATCCCATTCTCTTCCAGGGTATGTTCCATGTTCAGGTTCTTCCCTTCATATTTCCATGTGTAGCTGGCAGCATGTGCATTATAGGGGAGATAGCGGTGTAGGATTTCCCACATTGATTCCAGGGCCCCCACCTGGAGAACATGAAAGTACCCCATTCCCAGAATTCTGAGCGGAACGCACACGCACACGCGCGCACTCACACACACACACACACTCCAAGCAAAGGTCAGGAGCCCGAAAGATGATAGAGTTAGGATCAGCGTGCCTCCCTTAGCAGATAGCTTCAGGCACTCCACAATCCCAGAAATGAAGTTGGAGCCTCCAGCATGCCCTAAAGTCCTACCTGACTTTATGGCAGCCACTTTAATAGATGGCTCTAAGGGTCAGTGTCACTGCCCGGTAACCTTATCCCCACGATTATGTAGACTACTAAGAGTCCAGTTGCAACTGCTCTCCCACAGCACGTAAAAGCTTCCAAGGCCCACCAGCACTAACTAAGATGCATGAACTGCTGCCCTGAGCTTGTGAAGGAGTCTTTTGTACCCTGTGACCCAGGCACTCCTCAAATTCCCAACCCTAAGAACCTAGGTGTTCTGCTTTCCTCGCTTGTGCCAGAAGGGGAGAAAATACAGTTCCCACCGGTTTTGGAGGCCTGATGGCCTGAAGATCTACTTGGAGATATGCTGGGATTCCCACTTCCCTCTAACCTGCCCGCAGGCACGAGTTCTCACCTCCAGTGTGTGCTCCTGCGACGTGAGCGTGTTAATTATACGGATGTTCCGTGTCTTGGCGGACAGCCGCCCCACTTCATAACGCGACCCCTGCCACCAGGGCTTCCCGAAATCATTGGCCCAGTCGGAACGGGGCAGCTGAGGTGGGACGTGCAGAAAGCGGCCCCGGGGTGTGCGGTATCTCTGGGAACCAGTCAGCGGATCTATGTGCTTGCGGATCTTTAAAGCAGGGTTTGGGGGGCGAGGGGTGGAAGGAGTCACCATCTTGGGCTCTGGTTAGCCCCTGCTTTTCCTCTCCACCCCTGCTTTGTAGTGCCCCCGCTCCCCCAGCACCGGGCAGAACTCACGTCTCTGGTCTCGGGATCAAACCAGTGGCTGATGTCCTGGCCCGCAACTTCCACGATGGGTTTCAGCAGAAGATCTCCTAGGAAGGAGCAGCCGCCGCCTTTGCTATCTGCCCAAGAACCGGGCACCCCCAAATACACACCCCGAAGCGGACCCAAAGTGTGGCCCTTACCTTTGTACTCTCTTGCCAACGGCGTTAGGTCATATACATATCCCAGGTAAGACACCCAGAGGTCTTCCGGATGATTGTGTTGAGCCACCTCAACTGGCGTGAAATATCGACGCCGGAAGTACTCAAGGTCTGGCCCTGCCACTAGGCCCCGGCGCGGCATGGCTCTTGCTTCTTTAAGTGGTTCCCTCGCTCCTCAGCACGGACTCAGTACCGCATTCCCGCTAGTCCAGGTGCTAAAGCGAGAGCGTTTATCCGCTGACATGGAAACCATTGTCCTTTTCCAGCCACCGTCCACAGAGATCAAATGCTGGGTGGGCGAAGAGTGGTGTGTGCTCATGGGAAACGTAGTCTGATACCCGCTTTCAAGTAATTGAATTACGGCCTCAGGGGTTCTGGGGCGAAAGCGAACACACTCTTCTAATTCAGGGTGGCCTGGGCTAGGAGGGATATTTAGGACAGACTTTCTCGCGAGGCAGGAAAACAACGGGGAGCTGTGCGTTAATGAAAAAATATATTCTTGCTGAATTCCAGGGTTCTTAAAAGAACATGTTTAAAAAAAAGAAACTGGAGAGGGAAAATTTCTCGCGATATCTTAATACATCCGGCGTAAGAGCCCTCAGTGAACCACGGCGCTGAAGAAGCAGAAGCTCGCGAGATCTCCACAGTTGCCGAGGAGATTAGGAGGAGAGGTGATCTCGCGAAAGAAAAGCTGCCGGAAGAGATCGCGAGATCTCAGACCACCGGACCCGAAAGGTTCTCAGGGAGTTGAAGGGCCTGGAGGTGGCCCGGGGACAAATGGCTGGAGCTGGGCCGACCATGCTGCTACGAGAGGAGAATGGCTGTTGCAGCCGGCGTCAAAGCAGCTCCAGCGCTGGGGTTAGCGAGGGCTCGGGTTCCGAGATCGAGGGGCAGTCGGGGAGCAAGATGGGGCGCCGGGAGGGGGGTGGGTTGGAGGGGGGACTGCAGCTCCCGGCAGCATCTGGGATTCGCGTCAGCGCCCCGCGGGCTGTCGGGAGCTGTAGTTCCGTGGGCGGGCAGCAGCCTGGGCGGCGCGGTCTGAGCGCGTGTCCTGCCCCGCGCAGGACTCAGACGGGGAGCGCGAGGACTCGCCGGCTGCGCGCGCCCGGCGGCAGCTGGAGGCGCTACTCAACAAGACTATGCGCATTCGCATGACAGATGGACGGACACTGGTCGGCTGCTTCCTCTGCACCGACCGCGACTGCAATGTTATCCTAGGTTCGGCGCAGGAGTTCCTCAAGCCTTCGGGTCAGTGCCCGGGAAACGCACGGCCTGGGGATGCGGTGGAGCCTCAAGGCATTTCACTTTCCGTTCAGTGCCTTGCTGTACCCCTTATTTTCTGGGGCTGGAAGTCGTGGCTCAAAAGGGGCGGGACTGATGCTGACCTGCCTCCCTGATGTTCTGACCCTTCTTTCCAGATTCCTTCTCTGCCGGGGAACCCCGTGTGCTGGGCCTGGCCATGGTACCCGGACACCACATCGTTTCTATTGAGGTGCAAAGAGAGAGCCTGGCGGGGCCTCCCTATATCTAACCACGATCGCTCATACTTTTCAGACTTCATTAAACTTGTATCCGAAGTGGCCTGTGTGTGTGTGTAGCTGGGATGCCCGGGCAGAGATCTCACATCCCACCCCTAGAGGGGAGGTTTATCTGAAGTCGGAAGCACTGTCAACCCACCTTCCCCAACCTGGACGTCCATGAAGTGCCAGAGGTCTTCTCAGGTTCGTGGGCGCGGATGGGGGCCGGGCTGAGCTTCGGACTAGCAGGCCCCAGGGTGGACCCCTCCATCTTCCCTCCCACGCTGCTGCTCCAGAATTGTGGCGGGGTGGGGTTGGGGGGAGGGGTGTCATCCTGCTCCGGAAGGCCCATTGTTTCCCTCCCCGGCCTGGCAACACCCGAGTTCCTCTAAGCTGGGGTCAGAGTACGGGCTCGGGTCCCCAAGGGGAGCAGGGCAGGCGACATAGGCCAGGCCCCCTCCACTCTATTGATGGGGAGGTGACTTTGGGGTCAGGGACAAGAGCTCGGGTCTGGCCAGGAAGAACAAGCTTACGCGATAAGAGAAGGCCAAGAGGCTGAAGGATGCTCCCGTCGGCACTCTTGAGCCAC
>PVJD01012786.1:0-18508 GCA_004026545.1 Mormoops blainvillei | reverse complement strand
AGGGCACCAGCGAGGTTCAGTTGTCCTGTTCACAGGGTGGGGGGAAGGGAGGGGGGTGTGTGTGCAGGGTCCAGCCCAGATGTTCAGGATTCAGATTATGGGTAGTGAAAAGAAAAGGTTTTCCGGGGGGTGGCGAATTTTCACTAGCACTTGGGTCCACAGATGCTGCAGTTCGCCAGGGGGATGCTAGGGCCCGCTTAGGCAAAGGGTGGGGGCAAGGTGGGTCGGGAGACCCCCAGGGGTCTTCAAGTCCTTGGGCCGACTGAAAGGGAGGGTAGTCGTCAGGGTTGTTCTTGACTCGAGGGTCCTCAAACCCATACCTTTCCTGATGTGGGAACAGCCTGGGACCCAGGTGAGGCCCGGATTTGCCGCACCTGCGGAGAGCGCCGGCGCCGATAGAGGGCTCGGCTGTAGGGCACAAGGCAGTCGGCTAAATGGAGGCGCAGACAGAGGCGGCGGTAGCTGGCCAGGGCAAGCACGAGCAGTGGCACGAGGAGCAGGAATCCGGTGACCAGCAGGGCCGTGAAGCCTGGGTCCCGCAGGTGCGCGGTGCAAGGGGGTGCCTGGGAGCGCAGAAACTGTAGGATAAGAGGCGTCAGGTTCAAGTAGAATAGCCCGGGCGGGGCGAAGCTGTGGCTCATAGATCCCGCCGCCGCCATCGCCACATACACCCGCACACCCTGGGGCGCCCGCTCACCTGGGAGTGGCAGAGAAAGCCGAAGCTTAGCATGGTGACAGCGGGTAGCAGGATGGTCCCCAGCACCAGCGCCAGCAAGACAAGATTGAAGGCAGCCACCAGCAGATTCTGGGCGGTGACCAGCACAGCGCAGGCCCAGCAGTCCAGGGGGTCCCGGGGCTCTGGGCCGCCGCTGGGAACTGGCCTCTGCACCCCGAGGACATCCGCCATGGCCTGCCTGGCTTCTGCTCGCCTGGGCCGCGGCCCTTATAGCCCTCTTTCCTGCCCCTCCCCCGGCCCGGCCTCTCCCCACCCCCCCCCTCATCCTGGAATGTGGCTCCAGGAGTAGGCACCCCCCCATATGGAGGAGCAGACCAGAGATCTGGACATTCCACAGGCGCCTCTGGGGAGGGGTTTGCCCTGGCCGGGGTCTGCGCAATCTCCCCATCAATCACGGGCTTGCAGCCCTCCTCCCAGTACTCCCTATCACCACCACAGTATAAACAGAACTTTTTTTCTGGTTTTATTTTTAATATTAATATTCTCACACAAAAATCACCGAAAATAGGGGTAGGATTGGGAAGACCCCTCTGCCCCTGGGACAGAGAGACAGTGCAGTGCGAAGGGGCGGGACTGTAAACCCCCCACCCCTCCGCAGCCCCAGCGTGGAGGAGAAAAAACTGACAACACGAAAATAAAGCCCCAGAGAAACTCTTCTGGGGTGTCCCTGCACCAGGGAGGCTCTGGCCCTGGGCTGTTTCACGTCTAAAAAGAAAAAGGTGGGGGGGGGGGGGCGGGTGACAGGCGTGAGGGGAAGATCCGTGTTTTTAAAATTGGCCGGGGCTGGGAAGGACGGGGTTCCTTTTCCTCATAGTTCTTTCTTTAAAACTTTAAAATTTTTTTTATTTTATTATTATT
Source organism: Mormoops blainvillei (assembly GCA_004026545.1). NCBI lineage: Eukaryota > Metazoa > Chordata > Mammalia > Chiroptera > Mormoopidae > Mormoops > Mormoops blainvillei. Next base: position 16,914 of record PVJD01012786.1, on the reverse strand, counting down.
ATTTTTTTTACAAAATACCATTTCAGTTCCCACTTCTTCCCCTACAGTACAGGAGTCGCTCACCCTCAGGCAAGGTTGGGGTTGGGGCGGGTGGGGTAGGGGGACTTGTCCGAGAAAGTGCAGGACGTAGGGGAGGGGAGCGGGTTTGAGCACCATGAGAACCCGGCTGGAGCCGCGGGTGGGTGGAGACGGTCGGGCCACACTGGGGCGTAGGGAGAGCCCGGCGGCGGGCGGGCGGGCGGGCGGCCCCTGGAAGGACGGGCAGGATGGCTTGGGGGGTGCGGGAGATCGGGTTTTCCCAAAAATGAATAAATAGGTGAGTGGGACTGTTATAAATTAAAAACAAAAACAAACAAAAAAAAAACAGAAAATACAAATCATAACCAAGTGAATAAACAGAGACATGTACAGGGATCACAGCTAGCATTGGAAATAAAAAGAGGTTCTGGGGGAGGGGTAAAGCCCATAGAAAGAATCTCATTAAAAAACCTCGGCTGCCGTAACATCTATGTACATACACGAGCCGCGCACATCTGCGCCGGGCAGGCGGCTGGCAGGCGTGAGGGAACCCGTATGTGACCCCCGCCGCCGCCGGAGCCTGGTCCTTGTGTCTGTTGCTAGAAAGGCCAAAGTCGGTGAGGGGAGGCGCTGGTGGGCGAGGGGCTGCCAGCCCCCTCCCCCGTCTCCCTTTTTTTTTTTTCCTTTTTTTCCTCATATTTGTTAAAAAAAATTTTTTTTATCTTAATAAATTAAGTGAAGGGGAGCTGCCAATGGGGTGGAAGGGCTGGGCCCGACCCCCTTCCCGGCCAGAGGCGGGACCTAGGTCCAGCCCAGGCGTGTGCTGGTGGCCCCGCGGCGCCCTGCAGCGGGCAGGCGGGCGGGGCATCCGGCCTCATCGAGACGTGCTGGCGGGGGCCTGCGGGGAGAAAGCGGGCGGGGGGGGCTCAGGGGCAGGGGCGGGTCGGCCCACCCCACAGCCCGCCCCCCGCGGCTCCCCGCCCGCCCGCCCGCCCAGCGCCGCGGCGCCGCGGCCTCACCAGCGTAAAGGCGTCGTAGGTCTGCGCCAGCTCCTCGGTGCGGTACTGCTCCAGCACCACCACGCCCTGGAGGCCCGCGCTGCGGCGCCGGGCACAGGCCTCGCAGTGCACTAGGTAAGTGTTGCGGCTGCCGTTCTCACTCGTCACGAACAGGATGTTGAACACCTCCACCTGGGGCAGGGAGGACTGGCAGTCACGGGAGGGGCGCCCCTGGGGCCTCCCTCCTCCCCGGAAGAATGGGGAAGCGAAAGAGAGGGAAGCGGGCCCACTCACGTCGCACTCGTTGCAGTAGTAGGCAGGCTCATCCTTGACCCGGCCCTGGTAGGCGATTTTCTTTCCTGCCCGCACCAGGCTCTCCCGTTGCACCTGGCAGTGCTTCATGGACTGTAGGAGGCAGAACCTGGGCGGGGGCGGGGGGGGGCGGGACGGACACCATGAGGCACGGCTGCCGGCAGGGCAGCAGCCCTTATCTCCTGGGCCCCACCAAAGCCCAGGTCCCCTGACCTGGGCTTCTGAAACAGTTGCGATTTCGTTTGTGCTTTTGTCTACTTGGGCCACTGTCAAATAAAACAACTCAGCAGTAGTCTTGTCACCCACCCCAGCACTGTAACATTGCAGGGCGCATTGGGTAAAGGGTGGAGAGAAAGGTGGAGAATAGGGTTGCATTTCACAATGCAGGACAAGAGCGGGACCAGGTCTGATGGAGATGGGCTCCCTCCCAAATGGGACCCTCACTTGATCATCTTGAACAAGTCGGGGTCGCTGATTTTGACGGTACGAGCCACGTTCCAGGACACGTGAATCATGGGTACAATGGATTTGACGTTCTTCACCTCGTTCCACTCGTATCGTTCCAGGGCCAGCTGGTACTGATAGGCTGCGGGCCAGAAGGGGTCACTACAAGATTCTCAAACAACCCGTAGCTACTGGGACCCGAGCCCCTTCCCTCGCAGCTGGCTGCCCTCCCAGCTCCTCACCACCAGGCTACACCCCTCAACACTGGTTGGCTCTGTACCCCACTCTCACCGGTGAGGGGCCCAACGTTCCAAGCGATGTTGTTGCACCAGCCGGTAGCCTGCACCCAGTGCACGGTCCCCGCATTAATCCACACGAGGTCTCCAGGGCGCTGCACGAAGCGGTACACGGGGATATTGGAAGCATAGAGGTCATCCAGGATTGGCCACCAGGAACCCGTCAGGTAGTCCACACCGTGCCTGTGGGGTGGCCACAGAGTCAGATGGAAACGTGGGGACCCAGAGACGGGACTTAGGGGTGGACCTAGTGTGGGGTGGGGGATCGGGAACGCGCACCGGTCGCAGAAAGCACTGATGGTTTCCCAATAGTGCTCGTGCACCGCGAACCACTCGCAGTCGCCTGGACCAATGTTGATGTTGACGGAACAGAAGTTGTTGTTCTCTTGGTGGCCTGCAGGGGGCAAGAAAGAACGCCTGGCTGGTCTAGACAGGCCTGCGCTGTTACAAGCCCACCCTTTGGCCTTCATTGGCTGACAAAGCAGCGCTGACACCAGCCCCGCCCCCAGCGCGCTCCCGCACCTGGCGTTCGGCTGCCAGGGACCTTCATGTACAGCTGCACCGTGTTCATGCCCAGGATTGTGTGGCCCACGTGGCTTAGCATGTTGCCGGTGGATGTTACCCGCATGAACGCAGGCAGCTTCAGCAGCTCCTGCAGTTGTGGCTTCCACCTGCAGCAGTCAATAAAAGCGAGAGGTTAAAACTGGATCTGCCGATCCATCAGCACCCCTGCCCCAGTTTTGCTGGCCTCAGCCCCACTGACCGCTTGGCATCAGACAGGTCGATGTTGGTGCCAAACTTGATAATGTGATGGTTCTTCGGATCTGGCGCGCTGCTGCAGGGGCAAAGAGCACGCATTGGTGGAGAAGCACGGGGAAGGGAAAAGTCATGAAAAGAAGGGCATACTGCACGATACCTAGGAGGTGTTCCTGTGGTGCTGTCTGGCTCTTCGGACTCCTCATCCTCGCTCTCCTTCTCCTCCTGCTTGGCCACAATCTGGGTCAGCCGCCTTCCAGGAGCTTTCCCGCAGCAGTCCCTCCCCAAGTCCCCCGATCCCGCACCCCTGCTTCCCTGTGCTAGCCTCTCACCTGCAAGGACTCCTGGAAGGACGAGGCCTGGTACTGCGCATACTTGGCAATGGTGGTGTGGGAACGGGAACTCTCACAGGGCCAGATCTGCCGAGTGCCCGTCAGATCCCAGTTCTCATCTGAGGGCTGCTGCACCTGGGTGCGCACCTCCACGGTGTGCTCGCCACTCGCCTCCACCAGGGTCTTGGTGGAGAAAAGGCCCAAGTCTGCAAGGGAGGGCCGAGCAGGGCGTCGGGGCAGAGGCAGAGGGCAGGGAGCAAGGACCCAACTCCCTCTGTCCCTTATTATTCCCAAGCTCTGACAGACTGTACATAGGCTTCCCTGAGGTCAGCCCCTCCGCAAGAGTCCTCAGGTGTGCGTGAGGCCGCATGGGCACATACAGCTGCTTAATGAATGGCAGCTTCTTTATCGTTGGAGACAATGAAAGACTTAGTCGAGTGAAAGCCTAGAATGTACTTTAAGTAACTCAGCAGAAAAAAAACCCGAACATGGATTTAGAGGAAACAAGATTGATTTTTATACTTCTATATGGTTCCCTCTACTTTTCTGTGTGTTTGAAATCTTGCACAATAAAGGGTGAAAAAGAGAAGCCCCAATTCATGAGTCTTCAAGGATACTCTACAATCCGTATTCTTCTCACCCTTTATCAGCAAGAAAACCAAGTGTGACTCTGACCAGGCCCTGAGACACACCCCCTCCCCACTTCCTCGCTGTTGGAGAGACAGCCTGAAGCCAGGTGACCTGCTCAGAGTACCCTTCCGATATGGCCTACCTATGACTGAGGAGAGTTCACTATAGCCACTCTTCCGGGTCCTAAAGCGGGGGGGGCTCTCAAAGGGTCCCAAAGCCCCAAAGCCTTGCAGCCCATCCCCACCTTCCTGCTCCACACACTCACTGAGCCGCAGGGAACCTGCCAGGCCCCGGATCACGGTGATGGGATTTCGAGGATCTGTACAAAACTGCAGCAGCACTGGTGAAAAGGCATCCCGTTTGCTTTCCAGCTGAGAAACGACCAGGAGACAGGGTTAGATCAGAGCCCCGTCCCAGGCTCAGAGCACCCCAGCAGCCCCCAACAGTCTCAGAACCCTGCGGCCGAGGCACGCGTACATAGATGCTGGGTGTGGGTGGGTTGAGTTTTTCCCGAGGCAGCTTCTCCTCAGTGTTGATCTTCGGTTTCACAGACTGAGCGGGGGAAAGGTAGGACTCTCTAAACTTCCCTTTCACCTTGGCATTCCTGTGGGAGTACAGTGAAATGAGGACAGAAGTAGGGCGATGGGGGAAGGGAGCCTCCCATCGGGCCAGGTCAGCAGCCTCATGGGTGACAGCCCCTAACTCACTTGCTGGCACGCACGACATCAGCAGCGCAGTGGCTGATGGTGAGGTCTGCCATGCGCAGCCTCCGCTCTTCCACCTCAGAGGCGATAAAGGTCTCCTTGTCACCACTCTCTACCTTGATCAGCCGGATCTTCAGCTCCTTGGGGGGCCCTTCACTAAGTGATCGCAGCTTCAACATGTCAGCCCTGCTGACACCTGGCGGCCCTGGAGCTTCCTCCCGAGACTTCTTCCCAGGGACAGCGGCTGATGCAGGTGTGGGCTGGGCAGAGGGTGCGGGAGCTGGTGGCGGGGCAGAAGCTGGGGGTGGCTTGGCCTTAGAGGCCCCACCAATATCGGACCGGGCCTTCTCACGACCCTGGATCTCCTCGCTCTGCAGGTCCAGGTTCCCAAGCACCCGGCGGCTCTTTTCTTTGGGGGCCTTGGCCTTGGCCTTGGCCCTGCCCTCACGGGGCCGCCGACCCACAATGTCCTTACAGGCCCGCCTGTGCCTCCGATGCTCCTTCTGGTGCTCCTTCTGGTGCTCCTTCTGCTGCCGCTTGCTGCCGCCTGGTCCGGCTGCCCCCACCACCCCGCCACTCTCCTCCTTGGCCTGGGCAGGAGGCAGCAGTCGCTCAGTCCCACTGTCCGCTGGGTCTGCCGTGTCCACAGGGTCTGCCGTGTCCACTGGGCCTGCTGGGTCTGTGGCACTCCAGCCCACCCGCTCCACGAGGGTCTCGCAAGCCCGACTGATCTCTTCTAGCACCTCAGACTCAGAACGAGCAGGGGGCAGAGGCAGGGGTGGGGGCGGCGGGGCAGGGGTCATGGGGCCCAGGGTTGGCTCTTCACCTACCCTGTGCTCCCGGACCCAGGGCCCGCCTGAGGTAGAGAACTGAGATGACGAGGAGGCAGAGGGCTTTGGGGAGCCCTGGGTGCTAGGGGCCACTGAGGTGGGAGGCGGGGCGGTAGCACCTGATGGGGGACTGGGGGAATACTGAGTGGTGGACAAGGGCCCAGGACGGGTAGAAACAGCTGCTCCAGACCCCCGGTAACAGTACTTTTGTCCCTCTAGCACGGAGGCCAAGGATTTGAGCAGGCTGGCGGGGCTGGCTGCTGGGGGTAGTGGAGGTGGCGGTGGCTGTGGCTGTGGCTGGGGGGGTGGAGGGAACTTGGCTAGTGGAGGTGGTGGTGGTAGGGCTGGTGGTGGCTTCTTCTCCTGTTCTTGGGTGGCGGTGGTGGCGGTGGTAGTGGCGGCGGTGGCGGCAGCAGTGGTGGTTGGGGCTGTGTCAGTGGGGAATGGAGGCTGCAGAGCTGCAAAGGGCTCCTTCAGTGGGGGCGGGGGGGCTACGCCTGTCTCCTGTTGTTGCTGCTCCTCCTCCTTGCGAATGGATTCATCCAGCATCTTCATGATGTTGGCCAGCCCATCAGGTAGGATCTTGAATTCGGCGGGCTCTTCAAACTGGTCCTCCAGCGGGGTAGGGGGGAAATCAAAGAGCCGCGTGCCTCGGGCAGGCAGTTCCCCAACTGTCGGCGGCACGGGCTGGGGGGCTTTATTCAGGGGGCCTGGGGATGGCCCTGGCCCCACCTCGGGGGTCTTTGGGAAGGAGACCCTGGGCCGAGGGCTCTCCGGGCGCCTGAAGCTTCCTGAGGTATTTTGGTGGCAGGAGGAGGGAGGGGCTGGAGGCAGGGCAAGAGTCAGGGGTGCAAGAGGTGGGTCCTGGGGGCTCAGTGTTGGGCTGGGGGGCCGGGGCAGGGGGTCCATAGTTCTGGCCAAATAGGGCGGTGGCGGGAAGGACACAGGCCCAGGAGGGCTGCTGCTGTGGCTGCCGTTGCTGCTGCTGCTGCTGCTGGTGGCTGGGGGGGTAGGAGGGGTGTGCGAATCCTGAGTGCCCACGGAAAAACGGGGGGCCAGAGGCCCCAAGAAGCCCTCGCGGTGCGGGAGGGGCGGTGGAGGAGGGCGAGGGCGTCCCTCAGCCCCAAAGAAGAGATCCTCTAAGATCTCTCCGTCTTCACGGACTGACCGGCAGGCTGGGCCCTTCAGCCAGGCAGGGGGGTGTGGGGGGCGTAAGAGCCGGGGACAGGAGGGTGGGGGAGGGGAGGGGGGTCCAGGTGGCAGAGACAGATGGGGAGTGGCAGCGGGAGCTGCCAGGAAAGGTTTCCGACTGCCATGTGTCGAGGGCCCCAGGCGGCCTTGGTGAGAGGCGACCTCCGGCGCCGGAGTTTGGTAATGGTCAGCGCCGGGCTGCGAATGAAGGATGGGGTGGGTCAGAGGCCCGCGACAGCCTCAGACACGCGCCCGCTGGTCGCCCCACTCCCCCTTCCACTGCGGCCGTCACTCACAATGCCTGGGCTCGGCTCCATGCCCCGGAGACCAGTGTTGCTGCTGCTGCTGGTGGTGCCAGGGAGGCCGGGGGGCCGGGAAGGGGCGTAAGGCACACAGGCGGTGGTTGCTGCTGGTGAAACGCTGGAGTCCATCCGCGACCTCTGAACTCTGCTCTCTCTAAGGTCACTTCCGGGGGTACGGGTGGCAGGAGGGCAGCCATGGCTCTCTGCTCCTGGGGGGCGGGGGCCTGGGCCTAGGGGTGCAGCCGGGACCAGCCGGTGGCCAGGGGGTTGCGCAGTGTAGGCTGGAGCTGGGTACGGATACGGGTGAGGCAGCGAGTGCCGCTGCTCCTGGGGGAGACGCATAAGGACCCTGAGTGAGGAACGGCGGACACAGAGACTTGCAAGTGCGAGAGAAGGCTCAACAGACAGGTGCTCACCTGGCGCTCTGGGGGTGCTGAACCCTTGCGCTCGGAGCCCCAGGCATCTCCATGCAGGGTACTCCATAGCCCTGGCTTGGTCAGCTGAAATGGAGGGCTGGTGGCTAGGCCGGGCAGGGGCAGGGGGGGTGGTGGTGGCGGCGGCGGCGGCGGCGGCGGTGGCGGCGGCGGTAATGGTGGTGGTGGCAGTGGCAGCCCCGGGGGAAGGCCAGTCTAGAAGAAAAAGGGGTGTAAGAATCCCACTCCTTGCCCCAGCCCTCCCACGCACTGCCTACCTGCCCACGTACAATCATACCTGCTCAGAGCTGCAGCCTCTCCTGCGTTTGCCTCCAGGGCTGAGGCCCTCCTCCCCTGAGGGGCCTGAGAGTATGACAGGAGGCACTGGCTGCACCGCTGGGGATTCAGCGGCTCGCTTCACCGGGGGACCCCCCCGCTTGGCCCCGTAGTTCCGCTTGTGCTGAGGACGAGAAGCGAGGAAAGACGATGGCTCAGGTGCAGAGCCTGAATGGCTCAGAACAGCCTGGCCCTCCTCCTCCCTAGCCCACCCGGCCCTGGCCTCACCTCAAGGTGCAGCAAGTTCCATACTTGCTCCAGTGGGGGCAGGACCTTGGCTCGGTGCTGGCAGGAGCCAGCATGAAAGTTCCAGAGCTGGGCCTGGGGAGGTAGAGGAAGGGCGCAGGGGACAGGACGGAAGCAGGCGTGACATGAGGGCACTGAGCCAGAAGGCACAGTCTTTGCTTCTTAACGTCCTGCCTCATCTCACCTGCTGTAATCGGCTGACGTGCGGCCCCAGCTCAGCCAAGCTTCCTCCATACCGAAGGGCGCTGTGGTAGCAGCGTATGGCCTCCTCGCTGTCGTGCTCTGACTCGTACAGCTGCCCGAGCTGCTCCCACAGCCCTGGCTGGGCTGGCTCCCGGAGCAGTGCCTGCACACAGCCATGCAGGGATTCCAGCTTTCCATGGAGGGGTCTTGAGGTGGGTGTCCTACAGAGCAGAAGGGGTTGGGAGGCGGGATTGTCAGTGTGGGGCATCTCTTTCAAGACCCCAGTCTTAACTCCCAACCCCAGCACCTTTGAATCCTCACTCACCCTGGAACATAATATGGTTTGTTGGGGTGCCCAGAGCTACTGCCATGTGAAGAGGATAGGGGAGCAGAAAGTGGGGGCTGCCCAATGCTGGCAGAGCACCTGGAGAAAGAAGGGGTCTGTTAATGTACATCAAGATGGAGCAGTGTTGTCCCTACCGAAGGAAGGAGGGGACTGTGGGAACAAGAGAAATCAGCTGAGGACTACACTGAGGCCCACGGAATGGCAGAAACCCAGAGAATGGCAGAGACTGATGGGAGATGGGAACACAAATTCCTGGAAACAGAGAGATGACCCAAGTTCTCACCTGCCTCCAGGCAGCCATGCGCTACGAGGAGGGGGATGGGGCGGGCAGGAGCTCCAGGCCCCAGCACAGCTCAAGCCCCCAAGGGCAAAGGCTTCCCGTGCAGCGCGGGCCCCTGGAGGGTCCACTGCCCGATGCATCCAGCCTGAGTCAGAGAAAAGATTATGGTCTTACTGGGGGCATAGCCTGTGCTGCCCATATACACACAGCCAACCCAGCTCTAGCTCCCTTACCAGGTCAGCAGTGGCCCCAGGAGCCCTGGAGATCGGGCACGGCCCCCTGCCCCAGCTCTCTGGGGCGATGGTCCCAACTCCAGCCGCTCTGACAGGAGAGCCCAATGCCCCTAGATGGTCGTCCAGGGCCTTTCACAGCTAATTCTACAGAAAGAAGGAAGCAAAGGAGTGAAGTGAGCTGGCCAGAGCACAGTCGGGGTTCAGGGGCTGGGCTGGCCTGGCTGCGGCATCCCGCAGGTCTGTCATCCGCTCAGGGAGTCAGGCCTTGGCTTTCCCTGAGGGTAGGCCCGCCAGGCCTGAGGAGCCCCCAGAGGCCCAGGAGAGTGGTTAGGAACCCGGAGTAGTAGCAGGGAGCGGGACAGTCAGTCGGGAGCCGACAAGCAAAGCCGCAGGGGCTTACCCGGCCTCCGGCCTCCGTGGGAGCGTCCTCTCACAGCGTCGGCGAGCTCCAGGAATCCAGCCAATCACAGGACTTCCTCTCTGCCCAGAAAGCCAATCATCACCCGCGTCTCCGCCTCAGTAACAGCCTGCCAGGAACCAATAGGAACAAGGTTAGCCCAGCCAAGGCGGGCGGGGGGAGGAGGGGCGGCGGAGCCGGACAGACAGGCTCGGCCCCGGGTGACCCCGACGTGACCCGGCGGCTCCTACCTAGGGTCTCCATCTCGGACCTGACACCCGGGGCTAGCGGGACAAGCGGGACCTGTAACCGCGTGGGTAAATGCGGCCAGCCGCACGCCCGGGCTGGCCTGGGGGATAGTTCTCCCCGCCAGTCCCACGCACCCACAGAGCCGCCGGTGCCCCCGGCTAGTCCGCCGGGGAGGCCCATCCCCGGCCCCACCGCCGTGAGACCGATAGACCCTAGACAGACGCACAACGCAGACGAAAGCGTCGCTCGCCTTCCTCACTTCACCTCGCCCAGTGCCTGACTCCCCACTTCGAGTGCCCCTTGGAACTCCTTAGCCAGTCACGGCGACTTCTACGGCACCCGAACCCACGCTGCGATCTGAGCGCTCCATTCCCCACACCTGACCCCATCCCAAACCATGGTCAAGCTCCCAGCCTCTTACCCCGTACCTTCGGATCCTCCACTTCCCCTGGCTAAGTCTTCAATACCAGCTGACCCCCCAAAAAACAAACCCCAACTCCTGAGAAGTCGCGCACCACGATCCCCAGTGGCCCCTCTCGCGTGGCTCCAGTATCCTCTATGCCCTTCCCCGCTGGGGCCACGCGGTTCCCCACGGCCCACGTGGCCCCCGCCCCCCAAGGGAGGGGGGATTTCGGGGGTTGCCCGTGACGTGGCTACTTGCGCAGCGGAAGCGGCGTGTGTAAGAGTACGGGGGGGGGGGTCCTTCGGGAGGGAGGAGGGCGGGGCCCGACAGGCGGTGACATCACCCTTGTCCCACTCTCACCACCCACTCCCTTAAAGAACCAGAACCAGTTTCACTTCCTCCCCTTCAAGGCTCCCCCCCCCCCCCGCCGCCATCCCTTCCCGTCGGTGCTGGCTCGACCCACAAAGGGCGCAGCGCTCCCCTTTCCTGGGCACCTTCCCTTTAGCCCCCGTTCTTTCTCGCCTCTCAGACCCCAGGATCTCGGTCCCCGTGCCTCCTCCTCTCCTACCCGGCGTTCCCTCAAGTAGGGAGCCGGCTCCGTTCCCGGGATCGGTCCATTGAGTCTAGAGTACAAAGAACTGAGAGAGGCGAGTGTCGAGTACAAAGCGGCGGGGGCGGGGCCAGCGCTCCAGCTGGAGCTCTGGCCGGGAAGGAAGCCGGGGGAGAACGAGCAACCAGGGGCTGGGGGCGGCTGGAAACTTCACCTTCACTGAGAAAAGTCTGCGCTGTGGGGAAATTTCCACCCAGCCCACAAGGGCAAGCGGGTTTCTGATGAATACAGTCCTCCCTTCACAGAGCAAGGTCGTCTGTTTGCATGCAAGAGCTTGGACCGTACAGGTCCCGGCGTGCCATTCCCCGCCGAGCCCTGGCAGGCACTTGGGCTCTGCGGACCCTATCGGCAGTTCACGTGGAATTTCTGCCAGAACTCACTCTCCTCTCCATACAGCCCTTCGGTCAGTTACCAAGCTCTGGGACAAGTACTGCGCTTCACTACGGTCAAGTGTAGCCTGGCCGGCTGCTTCCCCCTACCCCCAAGTCCCGTAATCTATGGCCCAGACATGGGAAAACGGGGAACCGGGGGTCCAGATATCAGAAGCACAGATGCCCGCTTGGGAAGTGATGCCGAGGGCGCTGCCAGTTACCAGGAAATGCAGCTTCCCCTTCTGCGATGATGACACTTCCCCTCTACCACTTCCCCTTTCCCACGGGGAACTGACTCAGCTTTCCCTAAACCTGCGAGTCCCCTCCCTCGAGCCCCCTCCCACCTTTATCCACCCCACCCTCGCCGGAACTCAAAATACAGCAGCCCTCACTAGAGGACAAAAACTTCCTGCATACTAAATACACACTCACTCTCGCCAACCACCGTGGATCCTTGTCCCCACCCGGGACACAGGCGCGTTACCCAGGCGCCTGACTCCCCATCCGCCTCCCGTACAAAGCCCTCCCTCGGGGTCTGATTCAGGCTTGAGGTGGGGGGCCGTGAGTCACCCTGAAAACCTTCCCCTATTCCCACTGACTCAGCCCCCGCCTCCCTGAAAACAGACACACAGTCATTGGCAGACACAACTCAGCCCACACACCGCTCACCACGGGTCCCGTGGAATTTCCCCTTTCGTCTTCCCCCACGACGGCCCCTCCCTTCGCCCGGCAGCCCCGACTCCACATTCACACCTGTTCCCCAGGCGCCGGCAGCCGGCTCGCCGTCCACTCTCACCTCCACTCTCGCTTTGGGGCAGGGACAGCCCTCCCCGACTCCCAGTGTCCGTAACTAACCAAGGGGAGGAGACAACCGCGGACGGGCACAAAGACAGACACCCAGGCTCCGCAACGCCAGATGAGAGGTAGCTGCACGCGGCCACAGTCAGCCCTGCGGGGCAGTATACTTGTGGATCAGACATTCCAGCCTCTCCCTCCCGAACCACAGTCCGGGGAGTCAGCAGTTCATAAAGGGTTAACGCCTTTCCAGCCGAAGCCACGCCCTCTCCATCCGGGCACTCCCGGCTAAACCAGACCCCGCCCCCTCCATCCGGGCTCCAGACTCCGGGACTTTAACTGACCCCCTCCCCCTAGAGCCCCGAGAGAGACCCACTCCATCAATCACACCCACTTAACTCTCTCCCGGCTTGAAGCCCAAGAAGCCCCCCACGAACAGCTCCAGCCGCGCGGGACGCGGAGTAAGGGGCCAGAGAAGCTCACCAGACTCGCAGGCTGACCAAAGACCAGACCCCGCAAACAGGGTTTTACCGAGCAGGCAGTCAGCAGACGGGCTGCACGTGCGCGGAGGTGGGGCCCGTCCGGGAACTCCGCCGCACCCGCTCCCTGCCAGCCCTCACTCTGCCCGGCGGGAGCGAGGGGTTACAGCTCGCTTCTTACCTGGGGGAGGGGGAGGGGGAGGCGGAGGAGAGGGCCGCCGGCTGGGGCTCCACTGTGACTCAGCCACCCGGGCAGGCCGCCCGCTCGGGATTCCCTTCCTCAGCCTTCCCCCCTGCTGGCTCCTCCCCGCCCCCCACCGAAGAGTGACAGTGCCGGCCCGGCCCGCTGTGTGTCACTGCGAGCCTTGTGTCTGCCTCTGACTGGACCGCTGTGTTCAGCAGTCTGTCTGACAAGGTCGGCTGTGTATGGGTCCCGGTGTATGTCTCCGCGTGCACCTGCCTATCTGCTCATCTTGTCTTCTTCAGTGCCTGTGTCTGACGCGTTCCATCATTATGCCTGTCTACATGACTGCGCGGCTGTCTGTGTCTGTGTGTCTGCCTGGCTCCTGTCTCGGTCTTTTGTCTGGGTCTGCCTCTGCATCACTTTCGTGATCACGTGTGTCTCTGCACATACCCTTCTGTGTTTGCCTTCATGTTCCTGAACAGTCAGGGAAACACTGGAGCAGACTGACCCTGCCGACTCCTCCTCGCGCTCCCCTAAATCCTGACGTCTTGCGGGATATCAGTGATTCTTCTGTTCCACAAGTATTTGGATGTCTGCCTGTCTTCATTCAAGTTCCGTCCTACTCCTCAATATCCTTGCTTATCCTCCAGTTTCCTGGGGCTCCCATCATGATGGCAATTGTTAGCATTTACCGAATACTTACTACATTGCCAGACACTGTGTTAACCACTTTCAATACATTTTTAAAACTACTCCCCAAAATCTGATGTAGGAGTTACTTTTATTACCTCATTTTACAGATGAGGAAATTCAGGCTCAGGGAGGTCAGGTGACTTGGTCAAGGTCATTCTGCAAGAGAATGAAAGAGCTGGGCCTCTTTCCGGAGCCTCATTCTTACCGCCCTCTTATAATGCCTCTGTCCTGTTTTCCTGTTCTCCCTCTGTTGGTTTTATCCTCACAGGCCACTTCCTGGGTCAGCCTGCCCCTCAGTTCTGCCCCAGGTGACCATCCCAAATGCCTCCTGTCCTCTAGAGAAAATGTGGGGAGGAGACTGTGCAACAGATCTCAGAAGCCATTGGTTTCTTGGCAATGACACTCATTCAGTTAACACATTGATTCAACACAATTCCACTGAGGCACCCACTGTGCAAACCATCTTGCCAAATAGAGATACGTAGGGGGAAAAAAACAGTCCCACTCAAAAACTCAGTGAGTAATGGAGAAGAGCAAAGCACAGTCAGAGAACTTAATTCCCTGCCTTAGGTACCATCTTTTCTCCTACAGAGGAATGGGGGATGGAGCAGGACTTTAGGCTGAGAGCTGGCAGAAGGAGCGAGGTAAGCAGCAGAGGGGTAAACTTTAGGGTGTGTGGGGGCAAATGCTGTAGTGCAGTGGGGAAAGAATGGAACAGAAGGAGATCTGGAAGGAAAGGTGAGATGCCATGGCAACAGCAGGTTGTTGTAGCAATGCTCGCCAGTATCCAAATCCACAACTCTTGTAAGACAAAGCCCTGCTCGACCCCTCCCAAGAAAAATCCTTCCAGTGTACCTCACCTTTACTGTCCAGCTTGCAAACCCTAGCTTAATGCAATTCGATAAGCAACTGCATTGTAGCACTGGGGGGAGATTTTCTGGTGGTAGTGGAGAGGTTGGTGAAGTACAGGGCTGAACCATTCATAGGCAACAGAGGGGAGCTCCCTAAACTAGGAGGCCTGAATCACTCAAGCACCATGGCGGGGGGGATACGCAAAGTTGGCCTGGATTATTCTGAGGAATGGGCATAATCTAGATCGTACCACTCTTCTTCAAGCATGTGGTGCAGAACTGCACTATGGGGGCAGGGGTGGTACTTACCAGATGGAGTTCAGTGTGTCCTGTCTCATTGGAATCAGTGCCCCAACGGTGGGGGTGCAGCAGACCACAGTGGGTGAGGTGGGTGGTACTACGGGCCTGGCATGGTGCCTGGGGGGGACCTAAAAGAAAAAGGCTAGTTAGAGATGGGTTCTCCTGGTCTGTAGAATTTCCCTGTGCTATCTTTCCCCTTGTTGAGGAGAAACCTGGCCCTGGTGGTCAGATGGGATGGGAGAATCTGTTTCCATGGCAACCAGAAAAAGCCATACCCAAAGTGGTCCTCCAGCCTTCCCCTTTGGGAAGCAGCCTGGACATGGGGTTAGAGGAGAATGCCATGGCATCTGCATAGGTCCACAGTGGTCACCCAGCCAGCCCTCGAGCCCTCTTCTGATGGGACCCTCCTGCTGAGAGGCCCTAGCCCCAGAGTAGGCCCTGCTGCCCTCTGATATGCTAACCCTAAGTCAGCTCCAACCCTGGCCCCAGGCAAGAAGATCCTCTGCCTTCAGCTCTGCCTCCTCCCTAACCTTATCAAGACACCAGTCAACCCCACCCTCTGGACTCTGCCCCCTCCCCTTCCCCCAGGCGGGTGCAGGCAGGTCTCCAGAGCCGCACAGGTGGCCAGACTAGATGAACAGGCCCAGCAGGGAGAAACCTTCCTCCTCAGCAGGGACCGCAGCTCTGGTCCTGAGTCTGGAAGTGGCCTCTGCAGCAAGTCTCCCTTCCGTATCCTGTTTCCCCATCACCTCTTCCTCTGTGTGGCCCAAGAAGGTGATAGAGGCCCGCTCCCTGCTCTCCTAACTTTCAGGGACAAGCTAGGTCTTTTAGTGTAAGTCCAAGGCCAAGAATCAGGTGTCCGTCCAGGGGTCAGATTTAAGTCTGCCTTCACTTCAACCTCACTCCTCAGGGATCTGTTTTCTCTTCCTTTAACCACAGTTCTCTGCCTTTACGGACAAAGATTCTTGGGCTCCCCCAGACACTTGGGTTCGCAGTGCAGTCTCTCCATTCCCTGGCCTTCCAGCCGCCATCCTTCCCCGGCCCCAGAGATCGGGCCTCCAGCCTCCAGCCTCCAGCCCCCAGCCTCCATGATGCAATGTACGGCAAGCTGCCTGAGCTGCTGATGACACTGCCCCCAGGGAAGTGCTATTTCTGACCCGTGCAAGGCCCCTCACTGGGCCAGGGTAGTGGTCAGCTGAAGGCTAGGGAGGCCGGGCTGGCAAGGTGCTTCTGCTGGAGAAGGGAACCTGCCAGGACAGAGACACTCAGGACATGGGACCAGAGAGGGAGAGGGAGGGATAGAGGTAGAGAGAGAGGGGGCGTCTGTGCCATTTGTGTATGCGGTTATGTTGGGGGGAAGGGGACGCTGGGGAGGCTCTAGACTGATGAGAGGAGTGCCAGGCCTTAGGACAAGCCAAGAGGAGGAGTGAGGGGCAGCCAAGGGGGTCAGTGGTGTGTGTATGGGGTGTCTGGACACCAGAGTGGGGGAGGGGCAAACAGCCATTTAAAGGGCCAGCCCCAGAGCTTTAATCCCTCACCAGTCCTGGCCCGAAGCCGGAGGCTGTAATTCATCTGTCCAACAGCTGGGGTGGGTGTGTTTGGGGGGGGGGGGGCATGGGGACTGGGAGAGGGAGCTGGGGGAAGGGCTGGGGCTTTCTTGTGCACGGAGCCAAACAACAAAAGGGGAAGTTGAAGGACCCGCTCCAGTGTGCCCCCGCCAGACTGCTGACCTGCAGACCTGCCGGTGGCCCCAACCCGGTCACCAACAAGCTCTGTAGTTTGGACTCAGTGATTCGTGGCCAAGGAGTCCATGAACCCAAAGGTGGGCCTTGGAGAGAGCCCAGGCCGAATGCGCCCCAGAGCAAGCTGTCACCCGCCTTGCACTTTCCCAGCCGCAGCAGTCCCAGACCTGGCAGGCCCCACAACAGCCTCGGCCTGAAACGCCCTGCTCTTCAGCCAAGCCTCTCTAGACATGGCCTGCCGGCTCCCCTTCCTGCTGGCGCAGGGTGGCAGTGGCCACACCAAGACTGTCCCTTTAAATCATTACCACCCCTGATTGTGTGGACTAACCCAGGGCCCTGCCCCCCAGGCAGGCGGCTCGCCACCCCCCACAACGAGTCCCCAGAAATGTGAGGGCCATTTAAAGGGACAACAGAGGCAGCCAGGTTGCTAACCACCCCCACACCCCCACCCGGCACAAACACTCACAGCCCCTTTCCCAAGCGACACAGAGCCCCTTGCCCCTCCAGAGGGCCCCCCAAATTCCGGTTCTCTCCCCACCCCTAGAGACTGCTAGAAAGAGAAAGGGGGCCAGAGTTGGGGGGGCGGGGAACTGGGGGAGCAAGGAAAGGACAGGGACTCCCTCCTTCTTCAGAGCCCCAGGGGACAGGTCGGAAGGGAAGCAAAGCCCGGAGAAGCCGCGAGACAGAGCCCCGAATGGTGCCACGGGCAGACCTGGGGCACACAGGCTGCCTGTCGGGCTGCACGAGACCTCGGCGCGGCCAGCGGGCGACGAGCCCAAGTGGGGTAGATGGAAGAAGGAGGGCCAGGGAAAAAGAGGCAAGGCCAGGAGAAAACGAGGAGACGGAACCGGGGAAAAGGGGTCGTCCGGGAGGGAGTGGAGGAAAATCCGAGAGGAGAGGGCGAGCCAGGCCTGGGTTACCTGCTGGGTGTCTGTCCCCCGGCGGTGCCCCCGGAGTCCGGGTAGGGAGGGGGGAGCAGCAGGGGGGGAG
>PVJD01012785.1:0-37726 GCA_004026545.1 Mormoops blainvillei | reverse complement strand
TTTTTTTTCATACAAAGTGTTCAAAATTCAGTGTGTGTATGTATAACTCAACTCAAACTAGTCACATTAAACGTTCTCAATAGCCTCATATGGCTAGTGGCTGCATTGGAGAGTACAGGTTGAAGACTCTTGTTAGAGGTCTGAGATGCTCAAGTGCCACCTGTTTTCTTCTAAGTTCAGCTCCCCAAATGCTGCTCTTTTCTTCACTTTTCCTCTCTTTCCCAATTCTGTTCCCTCCCACACCTGAGTATGGCTACAGGAGGGCCATTTTCTGCATCCTCTCACAAAAACGGTCTATGTTAGATAGGTTGTGGAAGGGAATTCCATGAACACTTGGGGAGAAGAAAAAGGCAAGGGGGACTCACATCCGAACAGCTGATGGGAGCCCAGAAAGTTACACATTCACCTCGCTGTTTTCAGGAAGATGGGATACTTTGCCAAATCCAATTCCCTGCTGAGAAGGATCTCCCCCATAACTTATTGAGACAATGGGAGGATGGACACGCACCAGAGGCTGAAAAAAATCCATCTCCGGGCTCAACCTGCCACCTGAGAGCAAAGGCGTGAATCCCCCAGAGAAGGTTCGGGAGGAAGCTGACTTTGAGGGATGGGGGATGTGGGGCGGGGCGGTGGGGCGGGCACTGAGGTGCCCACATTTCTGTCCCCTCACGTGTCCTCAGGTACTCACCGGACTTCGGCCCCCTCTGAAGAACGGTGGTGGGAACAGCGGGGGCGGAGGGGGCGTCAGCAGGCAGCATGCTCTGTGGCTGCCGCGCTTCTTCTGGTCCAGGCCAGGAAGGGCTGTTTAGAGAAAACTGCTGCTCATCAGCATGAGGTCAGGGCTAGGGCCTCTGTCATGCCCACCAAGCCCAAGGGAGACCCACGCTGCGGCCCCAGACTTCCCAGCCTGGTAGGTGGGAGCGCACCTCCTGTTCGCTGTTTGATGTAGCCCTCCCTTGGCCTTTGTGAGTTAATAGGAATAAGATAAACAAGCAAATGACATGAACACTGACTGCTGTGAGGTTCATTTCTCCTTCTCCAGGCATTGACTTGTCATTTTGTCAATGGAGCGAGGAATTCAAAGTTCAAAGAGACTCATGATGTGAGACGCAGGTAGGGAAAAGAAAGTCGTGAATAACTTTGATATTGTGCTCGGAAGGAATTGTTCAGAGAGGAAGGCGGCCGGGGCTAGAGGTCACACTGATTATAAGAGACCGCGAGCCATGGTTTAAAGCGCATATTTGACTCCAGACTCTCCGCAAACATTTGATGTCACCCATGCTCACTAGAGAGTTATGGCTAAATGTCTCAATATGTGGGTGTGAGGAGATGAAGAGGGGGCGCTGGACCTTGGCAGTTTCATTGTCTCGCGGAGTCTCTCGATTCACACGTTACCGAGGAGAAGGAACCCGGGGCCAGGGTCGGAGTGAAAGAGGAGGAACAATCAAGTGCGCTTTTGATGTCGCAGGTGGCCCAGGGCAACAGGGGTCAGAGTATAAGATGGAAAATTCGGAGGGGGCACTAGTTTGTAGGGAAAGCTGCCAGATTTGGTGTTAGACATTTGTTAATTCAAGCACATGCTTTGGTAGGAACCAGGTTAGCCCTCGTGGGGGACAGGGGATAGAAAGATGCCTAAACAGCGCCCCTGACACGTGGACGATAAAGGCCGTGGAGCGTGAGTGGCTGTCCAGGCACTTCTGCTCATATCCCACTGTCTCCTCCCATACCCTGGCCAATCCCAGAGACTCTTATTGTACATCAAGGACTATTAGGAGCTGCCTCCACCAGGAAGCCTTCCTTGACTTCCCAGGCCAAGGCCGAGCGGTCCTGCTATGCTTTCCTTCGGGTTTACCCCTGTATTAATGTTGATCCAGTGGGTGAATCCGTTTCCCTGTATCTCTCTGGCTAACCTGTGCTTTCCGGGAGGAGGGGAGCCGATTTTCATCCCCAGGTCTAGCACAGTAACTGGCATACACTAGAGGTTCCTCAAATGTTGGATAAACTAATTTTTAAAAAACCACCTACAACATGTCAGGCACCATTTAAATGCTCCACACATATAAATTTACTTAATCCTAATGGCAACCCTGAGAGTCGAGCGCTGTTATTATCATCATCGTCATCATGATTTTATTATCATCATCATCCCCATCTGATTTTACAGCTCAGTTAACTGAGGCAAAGAGGTGAAGCGGCTTGTCCAAGGTCATACGACTAGGAAGGAACCAAGCCAGGATTTGAACCCAGCAGTCTGGCTGCAGAGTCCTTCCTCTAGGTTTCTACACTATGACTGCAACGTGGGTGGAAATAAAGGTCGGAGCTAAGAAGAAGACAACGACCTGAGATTCATAGTATCAGTGCCCTTCAGCCAAAGACCATCACGAATGCACTTATAGTTGAACACAGTTGGCTCTACTGAGTCACTGCAAAGAGGAAGGAGGCACACCAGGGGGAACCCTGAGCATCTTCGTAATGGGGTGTGGGAAAGGATCTGTTCGAGGAGTGGGGCTTTTGCAGGTGATTTGAGGGGAGACTATGAAGAAGCAAAGTCTGGCCTTGCTCTGGATTGGATGCCGTCAGGAAGCAAGGGCTACCCTACGACTACCTTAATTCTCATCTAGAAGAGGCGGAGCTTGGGGGGAGACTGAAGCCATGACTGGAAAAGCAGCAGCAGTCGCTCCCATGGGAAAGGTTAGAGGGATAGTCGGTCATTTCTGCGGTTGGCTGATAGCCTTACTTTGCCAGTGTCTGACATGGTAACAGAGCGGCCTTGATTTTTGTCTTGATCCTTCCCGCTCACAGACCGATCTTGTCTAATGTAGTTCTGTGAAATCGCTCCTGTTCAACAGGAGGGCACGGTGGCCTAGCTGTGGGTGGCAGGCCCGCTCCAGCCATCACGGGCCGTTTCTCTCTTTCTCAGTGGTGAACCAATACAGCTATATTGTTATAAAACTTGATGTGGATGCCAATGGCATTCCCTTTGTAGTTTCTTCTCTAAAGCTAGGAGAGGGCAGCTTGCATTGCTCCTCTGTGTCTCGGTCAGACACCCACCAGCACTCTACGACCTTTCAAGGCCCCCCAGCTGCAGCCTCTCCTTTGTGCCTCTCTGGCATCAGCCGACAGCTAAGGGCTGGGGATGTGGGTTTCCGCAAAGCCTCTCCCAGCCAGGAACACCTGGGAAGCTGGCAGGTTCTCATGGCTCATTTGCCCTGCTGACCACTTATTTTTCCAGACCATATATGGCCTGCAATGCCTCCCTTCGCCCCACACCCTGTGTGGCCTTCTACTGATGAAAGACCCTGCATCATTTAAAGCAATCGCCCAGCATTTCTGGAGAACTCTTCAGTAACATAAATTATCAGTTGCTTTTCCTGCGGAGGCCTCTGCATTGTTCACCCCTCCCCATCCCTTTCCCCTTTAACCTACATCATTTCAGCAGGTGAAGACCATCTATTTCTGCCCTGCCCCCCAACTCCCTGGAGTTGTTTGCTTTTAGCACAGTCTAGTTTATTTACAGCTCATTCCAACGCAGAATATTTCCATCAGGTGGACGTGTTTGGGAACAGCTTCCCCCCACCCCCCGCCTCTTCTTCCCAGACAACTAAGCCAGGACTTCACATGTCTATTTTGGTGTCATCTGAGTGGCCTGTGGGTCTCTCTCTGGCCTCCGTTGCCTCCGTGGAATCGTGTCTGACTGAGCTCGGGGTCCAGCCTGGAAAAGCCCCAGCAGGCTCTGCTGTGATGGAAAAACCATGCGCTTGTGTGAATGGGGAGCAGGACCCTGGCTGCGCCACGTGGCTCAGCCCCAGGCAGCTGCCTTGGAAATGCCCACTAGACAGAATTTCGGGGCCACTTGCCTTGATTGAAAGACACCAAAGTTACATTGTACGTGGCCACGGTGGTGCCAAGCCACAGGCAGAAACAATGCTGAGTCTAAGGTGAGTTTTCAGGAAATGTTTGGTTTGTTTTTTTTGTTTTTTTTTCTCTGCTGTTGTTGATGCTGGCTTTGCCCTTTGGACTCAACACCACTTGACCCTGTGGCACACGTCCTTAGAAAGTGATTCACTGCAATTTACTCTTGGAAGTACAGGGACTTGGATCAAAAGTGTGAGTCCGGATGCAAGAGACCATGTGACATGGCACAACTGCCTTTCCAAACTGAGATTCGGTTTCCCCATCTGTACCATGGGGAATTTGGCTCAAACCATCTCCCAAATCCTTTTTATACATCTGACACCAGGATCAACCCTGAGTTCATCTGGATCTCCCATTCACAAGACCAGCCCATTAATTGGGGGCTAAAAACAACCCTTTCTGTTTCTGCCTCCTTTTTTAATGTCAAGAAGACTCCCTAGAATCAAGCAAATGTGTCATTAGAAGCCACCAAAGGGCCTTGATCATCATGGCTCGGTTGGTTAGAGCATCATCCCATAAACTAAAGGGTCACGGTTCGATTCCTGGTCAGGGCACAAGCCTGGGTTACAGGTTTGGTCTCTGGTTGGGGCGCGTATGCACAAGAGCCGCCAGTTGAAGTTTCCCTCTCACGCTGATGTTTCTCTCCCTCTCTTCCCATCTCTCTTAAATCAATAAGCGTGTCCTCAGGAGAGGATAAAAAAAAAAAAGCCACCAAAGGAAGGAAGTGACATGAACATCTTGTCTTAGCAGATTGGGAAAGGTATAGGTGCGGCCATGCGCTAACTACTCCGCAAGTTCTCGTGCAGTTGGTGAACTCTTGGCCTCCCCTCCTCCTCCTGCTTTTGGGCCTTTCCTTGCCTTTTCAAGGAGGAGCCCAGAAAGAGGAGGAGGGGTAAAGGGCAGAGCGTCACTAAGTGTTTGGACTCGGAGTCAGACGGCTCGGCCGCGGTCGAGTTCTCACCTTTTCTGGCTGCCATCTGCCTGGTCTTCCCCAACTCACATACTCCGGAAAAGGTTTAGCCCGACAGCTTTCCTTCAGTCCTCACATACACCACGCACACCTTGAAACTGAGACCATATTAGAACTTGCCATCTTGCAGTTTGCTCCTGAGCAGGCACAGGGTGGGATGGGGCAGGTGAGGACACAACCTATGGCAATTTGGTGATTTGGTGGCTGCTGCCGTGTGACCCCAGCCAGTCGGCCGGGAGCATGATGCCGAGCTTCCCAGCCACCAGTGCTAGGAGTGCCCCAGACCACAGAACATGATGTTACTCCAAAGCCAAGGGAGCAGCAGCTGCCAGCCTGCCACTCCAAAGTCAAGGCCACAAGATGGGCACACACAAGTGCGCACACACACACACACACTCGTGCGTGCCAAAGCCCCCTCCATCTCCACCGCCATGCCCTTTTATGTTGCAATTCCAACACTAGCCATGAAGTTTAAGATTTAGAGACTTCTGAAAGCTCCCAGAAGAAGCCTACTTTCTGAGTCTTTTTTCCCAGAACAATGTGTGCAGACATGCAAGTGCCCGTGCACGCACGCGCACGCACACACACACAGGCAACTCACCCAAGCAGCACGCTGAGTAACAGAGCAGTCCTGAAATGGTAAGCAGGTGAGTAAGGCTGCGTGCTGGACCTGTCATTGTGGGCAAGGCCAAAGGCAGACTGACCAGGGAGCACATGCTGGAGACAGGCTGAGATCCGTCACGCCCCCAAGCAGTCCCAGCGCCTGGCCTGTTGGGCCTTTGGGGTGGCAGTCATCCAATCCCTGCTCTGGTGCTGCTCCTGGCCCAGGTGGCAGGGGTCCAGAGGCCAGTCCTGAGCTCCCGGGAGCAGGAATGGCTAAGCAGCGTGCTGGCCTCTCAGGAGGCTGCTCTAGGGGGCGGCTTGGAAGAGGAAAAGTGCTCTTGGCCCAGGGGAGGAGGGGAGGTTGGGAGCCTGGGATACTGACTGCCACAGTGAGCAGGGACGAAATAGGGTGTAATCCATCACACACGCTGCTTTTCACTCGGCTCGAAACTGCCATGACAATGCTGTTCTGGCGAGCCTCAAAGTCCACCCCCAATGCGACTGTCGGGGAGTCTGCCCTCCTCTGCTTCGGGGAAGATATTTGTTGCCAGGGTCCCTCGGCCTTCAACACATCCATGCCAAGGTGCTGTCAACAAAGCTCAACTTAATTTGAATATGTATTTCCAAAGGGCCTGTGGGGTAAGCCTCTTTAGATGAAGCCTGCCTGTAAAATAATAAAGTGGTCTATACAAGACACACGTGGCACTCTGTCTGATACTTTACAGACACACTCAATGCACAAGCATGAACGCACACACACTATTCCAGATCATACCGACAAGATTATTAGTATTTAGCAATAAGCGTTGTTGTTTTCACCAGCTTAGTAAACACCGTAGCAGAAGTCAGCAAACTTTTTCAGGAAAGGACCACATAGAAAACAGTTTAGCCTCTATGAGCCTGCATGGCCTCTGTTACACGGTGGCTCTGCTGTCGTCCAGGAAAGCAGCCATGGACCATGCCTGCAGGAGTGAGTGTGGCTGCATGTACTAAAGCTTTACTTGTAAAAATAGGAGGTAAGCTGGACGGGGCTCGCAGGCTGGGCTGCGCTGACCCCTAAGACATGGCCTTTGGAAGAAAGGATACTTCTTATATTCATTCATCCCTTTACCGCTTCATTCATTCAGAAACACATATTGAGCACCAAGCGTGTACAAAAACACAATGACTAGACATGGTTCCTGCCCTCAGCATGTGTTGCTCAGTGTTGTGGGAAGAGCCACAGGCCCCGGAGTCTGGCAAACTCGGGCTGGAACCCTGGTTTTGCCCCTCACTAGTTCTATGACCTCGAGCGAGTTGCTCACCGTCTCTGAGTGTCAGCTCTCTTCTCTGTAAAGTGGGTACGGTCAAATACACCTTGCAATTTTGTTGTGAGAGTTAGAGCCAAGGCTTTCGGAATTCCTGGCATAGAATAGGGGTTTGTTCCTTCATCAATATTTTCAAAGGAACTATTGCACAAGGTGGGCAAAGAAAAGAGGCTAACATGGAGCTGCGGTGTCCAGAGGGACCAAAAGGAGGAAGCAACGGGTACCAGCTCGGGTAGGGAACGCGAGTGAGAAGTCAGGAAGATTCCTGGAAGAGGTGGCACTGAACTAAGCTTTGAGAGCAGAGCAGATTTGATAGTGATGAAATGGGAGGAGGAGTCGGGGGAGAAAGGGCTGGGCTTGGCGCCTCCTCCGGGGCATTTCCCTCTGTTCTCAGACACAGGGTCTCCGAGGACGAGAAGGCCGCATGGAGGGCACGGCCCTGAAGCTCAGTCCTGAAGCTCAGACAGGCTGCAGGGATATCTGCGTTACATTTTCTCAAATTCCCCTGTGCTCGGTCAAAGTCCTCGGCTCTCCATTTTTCAAACCTCATTTCCAAAACCCTTATGAGATGAAAGTTCTGCTACTTTTAGCACCAAAATCTTTCTTTCCTTTTCTTTTTTTTTTTTTTTTTTTGCCACTTGGCATCAAATTTTTCCTTAAAAGGCTCACACAAATAAACCACTCAACTATACTTTGTTTCTTTATTGTAAAACACCGCCTATTGAACTCCATGATCTCTGAGGTCCTGGTCAGCTCTGCAGGTGTTCAAACCTCCATTTTGAACCTAGTGACCCAAGCTCATGAATGTCTCATTCTGTCTCTCTTTTCTATGTTTCTCTCCTCCTGCTACTCTCTTTCCTGTCTCAGCCTCATTCTCTGTGTCTGGGTCTCCCTATCTCTAACTCGGTCTCGTTCTCTGACTCCACCCCTGTCTCTCAAAGCACTAACAAGTTGAATTTCCTTAATTCAAATGCTTGATGACTGTTAACTGCCCACAGCCAAGTGTGCCAGCCTGGGATCAGGAGTCCTGGTCCAGAAACTTGCCATGTGACCTTGGACAACTCACTTCTCCACTGGGCCTTGGTTTTTCAAAATGTAAAACACTAGCGTTGGACAAGGTGAGCTCTACGCCCTTCCCAGTTCTGGCTTCTACTGGGGACTGAGATTCAACGGTCCTTCGTAAGGACCCTGAACAGGGATGGAGGGTCAGTCTCCTCCTTCTCCCCTGGAGGGCAATCCCTGCCCTCAAGGCAGTTGGCCTGCTGAGTACCCTCGGGTTCATCGGCACAGGCACCAGCTCACCACAGCAGAGCTGCCTGCAAATATAATTCATAATAACAGTTTCCGGGTCCTTCCTGCAGCTGTTAGCAGGTGTCATATTCACAGTATTTTGTCTTAATTGCAGCTCTGGTATTTATCAACCAGGCCAGAAGAGCACTCCTGGAATACCGCCGTCCTGGGCACTGTTCCAGAAGCTTCTGTCCCCTCTGTTGGCACATGCAGGCCTGTTCTCTGTGGATCCCCACCAAGGCAAAGCCTGCCTTGCATCTTCCCCCTGCCGTGTCTCCCGCTGCTGCTGTGCAGAGAGATGGTGTGGCCTGGGTAACTCAGCACCCTTTCCAAGGACCCAGTGTTCCCACTGTGAAACAAAGACACCTGCATTTGCAGGAGCAGAGCCTGGGGTTTCACCAGCCTCAGAGCACCTCAGCTCAACTCTCCCAACCAAACCTAGGTGGGCAGAGAAGTAAGCTGGGGGACCTGGGTTTTACCTTCCCACTGACAAAGACTCTCATGTTCTCAACAAGACTTTGAACTTGGGCTTCCATGTCTGTCCTTGCAGAGTCCAGGTTTAGAAAGAATCTGCTAAGTCAGTTGAGAGAGAAGCCCCATCAGGAGAGCCCTATAGCAAGGACTCTGGATTGTCGTGCAAGCAGAAACCTTGATTAGGTTAAGCCTCTAAAATCTGGGTGCTTGCGATTTACAGCAGACAGCTCTGCACTACCCCAGTAATGAGGCGCCAGCCATGGGAAGCGTCCGTGAGCATTCGGTACCCCCTTCTCTGACCCTCACAACATCCCCACCAGGTGTGTATTAGCACTGTGCTGTTTGCTTCCAGACAAGGCTCAGAGATTTAGGGAGGTGCCTAAGGTCACGCACGGCCAGTAGGTGTACTAGACCAGGGTTAAATCCAGATGTCTGACTCTGGAGACTCCTGCAGGTTCGTTTCCCGCACAAAATGGCGACCTCCCTCCGCTACTTCCCAGCCAGCCAAAGGGAGTGAGCAGGGAACCTCCGCAAAAATGGTTGCGGCGTCGCCTCAGCCTGCTGAAGCTGGAGGAGTTTATCAACACCTAGTTGCGCGTCTTTCTAATCAAGCCTCTCAGTGACTCATCTTTGGGTCCCAGTTTCCTGGTTCGTACACTCGCACTGTAGGATCACAGTTGCCTCCCTCCGTATCCTGGCCACAATGGAGGGTCAATCACGTGTGCTTGTGGCCTTCAATCAAATGTGCAGTTACCTTCTCCACTGAATAGTTTAGTCGTCAAAGTAGGCTAAGGATCTGCAACTCATTTTGAAATCCATCAAAAAATAAGATGGATGGATGGATAAACAAAGACATGATAGAGTATATATACCAAAATGATAATGACTACAGAATCCATGTGGTGGGTGTATTGGTTTGCGAGGACTGCCAAAGTACCTGGGGGGCTTAAATAACAGAAATTTATTTTTAACAGCTCTCAAAGCTAGAAGTCCAAGATTAAGGCGTTGGAAGGTTTTATTTGTTGTTGTCATTGAGGTCTCTCTCCTTGGCTTGCAGGTGGCTGCCTTCTAGCTGTGTCCTCACATGGCCTTTCCTCTGCACATGCCTGGTTTCTCTGCCTACATTTCCTCTTCTTACAAGGGCACCAGTCAGTAGGATTAGGGCCCACCCTTACAGCCTCATTTAGCCTTATCACCTCTTCAAACGCCCTTTCTCCAAATACAGTTCACATTCTGAGGTACTGGGGGGTTAAATGAATTTGCAGAGGTACGCAATTCAGCCCATAAGAGTGGGCATATTGGTGCTCCCTGGACAATTCTTTCCACTTTTTTGGAATGTTTGGATTTTTTCATAATGAAAAAGAATAAAATAATTTTAAGTAGGCAACAGAGATCCAGAAGATACCTTCACAAAGGTTAGGACTGGGGATGGGTCAGACCAATGCCCTTGTCGGCAGATATCTGGGGACCCAGAGCCACACAGAGCAAGAACACCAACGTTGCCGGGGGGAGCCTGCAGCCACTCATTAGGAGACTGTGAGCAGTAACTGAAGCTCCACAAAACACATGGGAAGGACATTCTCTGCCCCTGATGGGGATGCCCTGAGGAGGAAAAGGTTGCCCTAGCCACAAGGATGTAAGAAAATCATGCCATATTGGTCTTTATTTCATAGTAAGTCATATATCAAAAGTGACTCCTTTGATCGAGCGTAGCTTCGAGGAGACAAATCCATCCCTCTTTCCTCCCACGAGGGAATTTTTCTGGACCTTATCTGAAGGAAGGCATCTGCTTTTTTGAGTTCCAGTTCTAATTTGACCAAATGGCATGTGGTAAATAGAGAGGAAGGAGGAGACAATGTTATTAGGAGCCAAGGGAACATCAAGAAACTTCCCCAAGGCTGGCTGCGCCTTGGCTCTGAATTTGATTACAGCGGCCAGCATAAATCAGCGAGAGCTATTAAACCTTCTGCTAGGGCTTGACAGGGGAGGCCAAGTTTCTAGAGTTATTCAGGAGATCTGGCCATAGGTCAGAGACAAAATCATCCAGCTGCGTCTGGCCCAAAGGGTGGGTTATTTCCAACACTTGCTGACAACTGGGGCTGAGTGGAAAGACCCTGTGTTTCCAACCATTACGCTCCCATGCCTTCATTTTTCCATGGTGATATCTTAGCTCTACAGACACTTGTGATTCAAAACCACGTGGTTCTCTTAACCCTTTTCCGAGAGCCCCCATCCCGGCCCCAGGGACTCCGGTACTTGCTATGTGAGGGTTCACAGCAGGTGGGGAGTGGGGAGCGGGGAGCAGGGCCCCTGGGCAGCCCCTGGCTTTCTGTTGGCACAAACGGACATTTCTACCCACTGGTCCCAGCGAGCCACTCAAATCCCTGAGTTCTAGAAAGTGGAGGATCTCGGGCTGAGCTCCTTGGACTCAACTGAACAATCAAGCTTCTCAACTGAACAAGTTGGCAAGATGAAGGCTTTTTGCAGCACAATAACTGCATGATTCTACCACTCTGGAAATTCTCTGGGATCACAATTCCCTTTGCTAATTTCGGTCTAACAGACTTTTATAGACAGAAAAATCCCCTCCTGTGCTCCAGGTGAAAGGCTCTGTTTTACATGCATGTATGGAATGTTGTTTAATTGTTTAGAATAGGTAGCACATTCATGTGATTCAAAATTCAAAAAGGATAAATTGTTATGCATGAAAATTCTCCCATGCCCGTCCCAATTCCAATTATTATCAATTGCTTAGTCTCCTGTGTATATGTTCATGACTATTTTATGCATACAGAAACAAACATATAGGTACAATATTTTCCCCTCTGACTCAAAGAGTTACTTATAATGTTACAGTATACACGTGGTCCTCTCTGTTTCTCCACAGTATTTGTAAGAGATTATTCTTACAAACTACATAAAATGCATCCACATTTCTTTCTATGGCTGCGTAATATTCCTTCACCTGAAAGAACAATAGGCTGTTCACCCTGCCGTCTACTGCTGTGCATTTGGGTGATTTGCAAACACTTGCTGATATAAACAATGATACAACAAAATAACCCTCTGCGTGCATCTTTGTGTCGGTAAGCATGTCCCTCAAATGAATTCCTAGGTAGGATTGCTGGGCCAAAGAGTATGTGAATTTGTAATTTTTACACATGTTGGCTAATTCATGTCCACAAAACCTGCATCAGTCCACACCCCTGCCACAACAGAGGATAAGCATGTTTCCACATACCCTCACCAGCATGAGAGGTCAGGACTTTTGAATTCCAACCCACCCGATAACTGAAACATGGTATTTCAGGGTGGTTTTAATTTGCATTTCTCTTATCATGCATGAGACTAGAGATATTTTCACATGTACCTTTCCCATTTTTCCATGAGGTTTCTGGTCTTTTCTTAAAATTTTTTCTTACACATGATTTGCAAATATTTCCCCAGTTTGTTTTGGCCTTTTGACTTTGTTTTTATTGTTTTTCCCACACAATTTTTTTTTTTTAGGCAGTAGAATTTATTGTAGGAGACTTTTTTAAATGGCTTTTGAGTTTTTCTACATACTCAAGTCACCCCCTAAATTTCCAGGGTTTCTTCTAATAATTTTATCATTTCATATTTTATATTTAAATCCCAATTCATTTGTAATTTATTCGGGTGTAAGATGTTAAGTTTGCTTGCTGGTTTTCCAGAAGACATTTTATCTGACCTAAAGCAGACAACAAAAACACTCTTTAAACCACCTTTACATGGGCTGCAAACATCGACCACCACAATACTTAGTAACATGTACTAAATGCTTATTATGTGCTAAGGGGTGGCCTACAACAGCCTTCAGGCTTGTTAATATTTTCTCCATTTGACAGATCAGTAACCTAAGGCTCAAAGAAGTGCCCAGAGAAGTGGTGGAGTTGTATCTTGAATCCAGATCAGTTGTCTCCTTGTCCTCATTGCACTGCTCTTAAAGAAACTCCAACTACTTCTGTGCCTGAGACATGACCACGGTGACACACTTTGCTCCTCATTTGCGTTCTTTTAATGTCACAAATAGACTATGAGCTCCTTGAGTTAGTTCATCTTAGGAATCTTCTTGTTCAATATAATAGTTAAGAATATAGTAAGCAGGAGATGCAATAACTATTGGTTATTTGATTGATGGGAAGTATATCAAAACATACGTATCTCAAGTAATAGTCCTAATTAGTTTAGAGCTAGAGGGTCAGATGTAAACATGATGATGATAATAATAATGAAAAGGATCTGATCAATTAAATGGATTTTACTGCCTCGTTTAGAAAAAATACTGAACAAAATGCAAAGTGGCAGCAGGTGGGCATATGGCAAGAAAATTGAGTCTATTTGTCAAATCAGCCACCATTTGCTGACATTCCATTTGAAAATCTCAATTTTCATATTTAATAATCTTCCAGTGATTGCCTGGGAGGACCCACACTGTCACGCCTGGTTACTTGGCATCCAAGTTCTATTTTAAAGGGGGTAAAACTGTCACTCTATACAAGGCAGATGCTGTGTAGACAGAAAGCCCATTCTCCTGACATGGCTGAATTGGATACGGGAAGTGGCTTGTCCTACCAGCTGGGTTCTGCACAGGACTGAACAATTTCCAAAGGGTGGCCGCTCTCAGGACTATATTGACCTGGGGGGTTTCCCAGTAAGCTCGCCTCTGTCTGCGGAAGCGAGAAGCTTTCCCCCTCACAGCTACAGGGAGGGCCACCTGCCGGTGGACTCCGTGCGTCAGCAGGCCCTTCTGTTGTGGATCCAGTGAGCTGTTACTATCCCCAGGTGTGAACCTTGGCTTCGCAGGTCACGGAAGTCCAGCGTCACTCCTCGAGGCACAACAACTCCTGAGGAAATGCCCTGCCAGCTCAGAGCCAGGCCCTCCAATGCTTTCTCCTTTGACCCTCACAATAACCCCTCAGATTAACTTCTATTATGTCCCCCTTTTCCAGGTGTGGAAAATCGAGGATCTGACATTCAAGGTCCTGTGGAGAGTCCAGACCTCCAACCCCACAGCTCATCTACTGTAATGTCCCCTGCTCAGCCTTGGGCGTTCGATGGAGCCTCAGCTCTGAAACCAGACTGTGGAGCACCAGGAGCAAACCTTTCCAGCCACCGAATAAGAGCAGGTGGAATTAGAGTCGAAGTGCAACATTCCAGGAGGAGGCATACAGCCCGGACTCCAGATCTCTCACTACCAGTTGGAATAATATCGCAATCAGTAACTGAGAGCTTACCTATGTTCCAGTAGCAGTGCAAAGCTGTACCTATTAACTTGTTGAATCCTTACTGCCATCTACTGGGGTGGGCGTTCTTACTCCCCAGTCTATAGAGGAGGGAACCGTGATGTTAAGAAATTGAACCAAGGCCACTTGGCCAAGGTCGCTCAGCTAGTGGATCACAAAGATGTCAGGCAAGTCCAGAGCTGTCTGAATGTGAACCCCACACCTTTTACTCTCACCTCAGGGACACTCAGGTGCCAAAGCTCAGAAGAGAAACAGATGCCAAGACTCCTTCTTTGGGTAGGTGCTAAGCGTGGAAATTAGCAAGCAAACTTGACTTTGTGAGCCACAAAGTCAGAGGAAGTCTACAGCTAAAAGGGTCTTTGCAATCTGGTCCATCCTGTCATGTCACAGGTGAGGAAGCTGTGTCTCACGAGGAACAAATGGCTTGTCCGACACTACACATGTATCTCAGGAGTTAGTGTCAGGTCCAGAGAAATAAGCCAAGTTTCCCAAATTTTACCTCAGTGCCTTAGCACTGCATCGCCATACCTCTCAAAGAACATTAGTAAAGAGGCAAATTGCCACGCCCACTGACTCAGGGTCCCCACACCACCTTCTAGCTGGACCTGGACAAGGGAACCTTAGCAGAAGTCAGCATGGCAACCAGCTCTACGCCTGTCAGGGTCAGGGTCAGGGTCAGGGTCAGGGCAAGGGTTAGGATTAGGGTCAGCACTCTTACTTCCAGGGCCGCCCAGCAGAGAAAGTGTGGGCTGGAGTAGCTGATTTGGATAACTAAAGAAAAAAAAACAAAAGAGCAACTGCAGGGCCCAGATTGCCCGGGCAGCCGGCTCAGCCCTCCACTCCTCCCTTCCTCGGGGCCGGCGCAGGGAGTGGGCGGCGCGCCACCAGAGCCCACACTGTCCCCTCGGGGCCCTGCTGCTCCCCAGACACAGAGGACAGTTGTCTCTTCCATGTTTACTTTCCCTACCATGACCTTGCCCAACAAAGCTTTCAGAAAAAAGGAAAAGAAGAGAAAAGGTTGCCATGCTCCATCCACCTCGGTTTGGAGGATTCTGTTTCTGGATGACCACAGAGAATCCAGAAGTCTTTTGAGGGCCACCCCAGGAGGAACGATCTCAAACCGAGCCAGTTCTGTTTGGGCACAAAGGGGCAGCCCAATTTCAACCCTCAACGATATGACGCACCCCACAGGCCCCTCACACAGGGAACGAGTTCAACACTTGAACCGATCTCGAGTCACTCGAGTAAGGAAGCCCTTATAGGTCTCCATCATCATCCTGGCCCCCACCCCCTAAGCCCCCAGGAAGGCCCACGCTCGGTCTGAGACCCCCGGAAGGCCCCTCCTGGAGCATGTGTCCCACGAGGGAACTGCCAGCCACAGCAGCAAAACTCCTGGGGCTTCCTCCAGACTTCTCAGAAAGATGCCAACGAGGCCAGGTGAGCACACAGCAGGATGAACGGGGAAAAGCGGGGTAGGTCTGGAAGGGGACGAGCCTGTCCAACTCAAATTCATGTCTCCTTCTTTTCTTTCCTCTTTTTTCAGGCCCCAGCTGGTTTACCGTGCAAAGCCCGTAGCAGCCGTGGGGCCTCTCCTTCAGCTGTCGCCAGCTCCCAGCACACGGTCGCGCTGGTGCTTATGTTGGTTGCCATGGAGACATAAGTGCCCGCTTGAATGGAGCAGCAGGCTCCCGGGCTGGGAGATGGAAGGGGGCCAGGTGTGTTTCTAAAGCCATCTGGGAAAGCCAGTCACAGGAGAAGAGATGCCTTTCCCGGTCTGTGTGTCCCTACTTTAGGGACTGACTCACCAGAGGACAAGAGATGAAAGTTGAGCCCCTCAGTTTGCCTTAACTTGCTGGATAAGTGAAGCCAAAAGTTACTGTTTGGGTTGTATTTGGGACTTTTGCCTTTGACACAGATGCACCTTAGGGGAAATCATGAACCTCTTGGCATGTGGAGAGACACTGTAAGGTTCTGGAAGTAATGACAAAAAGGCTTCTACATCACACACCAGGCATTATTTTAAGTACTTTATATGCATCATTTGCCCACTTAACCTTCACAACTGATCTATGAGGTAACTCCTCACGGTGTCTCATTTTATAGATGGGAAAACCGAGGCACAGAGAAGATGATTTGCCTGCCCAACATCACGAAGCTAAGGGAAACACAAGATCTGAACATAGGCTGTATGGCACCAGATGCCCTACTCCTAACCACTAGGCTATTCTACCTCTGCAATGATTTGGGGATCAGAAAGTCCTGATTTGGAATTTTGGCCCTGGCACCGTGTGACCTCAGGCAGGTGACCACGTCTCTCTGAAGGTTAGCGGCCTCCTTGGGAAAATGGGGGGTACCAATGACCTGTGAAGTTGTTAAGATCATAAATCACGTAGAGTCTAGTAAATAGAAAGTGCTCGAGGCAAGACAGTTTTGTTAGCATGGATGGAGTCTCCCTTAGCAACAGGATCCTAGCTCCCACATCAGGTATGGAGGGCTGGGTGGTAAGTGCCACTGCCCAGAAGGGGCGGATGGGTCAGGCAGCTGTGCGAGGGCCAGCAGAGCCACAGCTGCTCTCTTTAAGTATCTATGGCAGATGCTTTTGCTTCCCTGCCCATGTCCCTCTGCACTTATCAGGCCCTGTGGGCTTCCAGTTCTGTCCACAAGCACCTGGGACTATGTCAGAGAGCTTCTCCAGCTGTGGAAGGTGCTTCGGGCAAGCATGTCCCCAGGAGCTTGTGGGCAAATATCCCAGGCCCCTGTCTCCCGGAGGTCCCCAGAAATCTGCTCATGAACTCCCCTTGTATTGACGGGCTTCCCTTTCCGGTCTCCTTTCCCACTGCCCTACTAGGATCACCTCCCAAATAAACTACTTGCACCCAAATCCTTGTCTCAGGGTCTGCTCTGGGAAGGAACCCAAATGATGACAGTATATATGCCTGTGATTTTGATTCTGACGTCACTTAAAAAAGCACTTGTGGGACACTTTACCCAGAGAAAAGGTAACGGTGGTGGGCTGAGTAAGGGCCCCCAAAGAGGTTGGGTCCTAACTCCTGGAACCTGTGAATGTCAAGCTTATACGAGAAAAGGAACTTTGCTGGTATGATTAAATTAAGATGTTTAAGATGGGTCCTATACATAATCATGAGTGTCCCTGTAAGAGAGAAGCAGAAGAGGATCTGACATAGAAGAAGGCAATATGGCAAGTGAGTTGCCGTGGGAAACCGATACAGGAGCTCAGAGGCAAGACTGAGCAAAGGTTCTCAAGGTGCGGTCTGCGGACCAGCAGCACCAGCAGCCCCCAGGGTCTTTTTAGAAATGCAGACTCATGGGCCCTGCTCCAGACCTCCTGGATCAGAAACTCCAAGAGTGGGGCCCAGCAGTCTGTGTTTTAACAGAACTTTTAGGCGATTCTGAGGCTGGCTGCAGTTCAATGGTTAACCCTGACTAGACAAACGAACCACCAGGGGAGCTTTAAACACTCTCAGTGCCTGGTTTCATGCCCTGAGATTCTGATTTATTGCATTTAGTCTGTTCAGTCTGGATGTAGGGCTTCTGCAAAGCATCCAAGGTAATTCTTACGTCTAGTCGGGGCCGAGAGCCAGTGCTGGTGCTTGGAACCACTGATCTAGAACGTTGACTTTCAAACTGAGTTTTGCAGAGCTGGAGAATTCTGGGAAAATGCCCCAAGACTGCTAAAGGAGAAGCAGACAGAGTCCAAGCCAGCAGAGCTTTTGGCCCCGGAGGTCAGAAAGTCACATGGGCAGGTGAGGCTACACAGGTGGGTGTACTAAGGAAGGTAGACTGGAGGGTGTGGTGGGGACTTGGGCACTGGGGCTGAGTGACCACCGACTGTTCCATTCCAAACGGTCATTGCTATCTCACAATGCGGGGCAGGAGGGCTGGGTCATCCTGGTTTTCAAGAGGTTTGTTTTTCAAAAGAGACATCAGAAAAACCTTCTTTAAAAAAATGTTAAATCACTTGATTCTTAAATGTTAGCAAGGAAGGCAAATTTGTAAATTTCTCTCCCTCTCCCACTCCCTCTCTCTAATACTACAACACGAAGGCTGAACACGGTTAAACATGAGGCCCGGATCTGAAGCTGGGACAGCTAGTCTGTGAGCTTCGGCTCTGCCGCAGGGGCCTTTCATTCGCCTCTTGGGACTGGCAGGCCAGGTTGGACAGGTTCTCCTCAGGGTGCTGATCGAAGCCCCCTGTGGGTGGCATGTTTTGGTCTGGCCACTGCTGCATCCCCGTTCCAGGGAATAGAGCCAGTGCTTACTGTTTGTTGAATCAGTAAATCCTCATAGCGATCCTGTGAGAGGGTGACCATTACGCCCATTTTCAGATGAGGAATTTGGGGCTCGTCACAGCTGTGATGTGACCTTCCCACCATCACATGGCAAATAACTCACAATCAGGCTTCAGACCCAAGACCCCTCGCCTAAGGACTGCTATAAAGGGCAAATACAACTGCAGCTGTGAAAGCGCTTTGCAAAATGAGAGGTATCGAGATAATCAGTTTACAAGTCATATGAGTAGTACGTAAAGTGTGAGCTGCATTTTAGGAAAACGGGCCACCCACTTATTTGGTGACTCACTGAAGCCAGAAGGGCATTCTTTGCAATTTTAGACCTGCGTTGTTTGTGTGTGGTTGTGGCAGCAGTGGCTGTGGACGTGAGGGAAGCAGGCTTGAATGTGGTGAATGGCAATGTGGGGGGTCCGCCCTGGGTGTCTGAAAGGAAAGCCTCCAGCCTCTCGCACCCACCTCTCATTATGTCTGAGCTGGAGATGCGTCCACAGCTTTACTCAGAGCCGTGGGATGGGGTGAAGTGGGAAAGCTGGGGCCCCTGGAGAGAACCTCTAATTTAAGAACTCTCCCTGATTTTATTATCTAGAGGAAATATGGGGAGCTAAATCAGAGGAGATGGCTGGGAAGTACATTAAACCATAGTTGATCACGTCGGACACAAACAAATGGCCCATTATCTACTGCCAAGGCTACGAGTGGTTCCCAAATGGTGGTCTGGCTGACTTCTAGTCAGGAGAGCATAGTGCTAGTAGCAGGTCCTATAGATCACGAAACTCCTGCTCCAGGTCCTATCTCAGCAGCCAAATGGAGAAGACTCCAGCGCCCAGACAGAATTCACATTCTTCTGCATGACTCACTCTACAGCACTGGATTTGGGTCTCCTCATCATCTGGTCTCTGAGACCTTGACCCAACATCATCTGGAGAGTTCTGCCTGCTCGAGAGATCCTGTGTTGGAAGAGGGAAGCCACACGTGTCTGTGTGGGTAAAGGGGAGGTTGGCTCACAGTGGCCAAAGAGAATGTCCGTGGGGCGGCATCCCCTTGACTCCACAAAGGCCTCGTCCCCGCCCCACCCCAAATACCTTTGTGGAAGCTCATCTTCCTAGAGCATACTTTGTCTTAGAAGTTTAACTAGTGTTAAAACACAAATACCTTTGAAGGTAAGATAAACCAGTATCCTGGCAAGTCATGTACACTTTAGTATAAAGTCAAATTCAATCTTTTACTGAGCTTTCGGCAATGATATCCTGAGGAGAAAGCAAGAGAGAGTAAAGAATAAAGAATGTAGTAATAACTACAGTATGTATGGGTCAGATGGGTACTAGACTTATCAGGTGGATCACTGCATAAGGTAGATAAATGTTTCTCCACTATGCTGTACACCTGAAACTAATATATTGTATATAATCTGTAACTGAAAATTTTTTTTTTAATTTTTAAAGGGAAGAATGAAGAATTTTTTAAAAAGAAGCTAGAGATGAGTGTTCAAAGGCTAGAAGGGTAGCCTACAGGACTTTAACATCTAATGTCATTATTTATCCATGGCCATATGCAGATTTAGTCACATTGGTAAAAGTCCCCAACTTAGAGTCAGAGGGCAGGATTCCAGCCTCCGGCTTTCCCACATATAAGCTGTGTGATCTTGGGCAAGTCACTTAACCTCTCTGAACCTCCCTTTCTTCATCTGAAGAGTAAAAGTGATGCCACACCCATCCCAGGGGTGCCGTGAGAATTACATCAACTGAAGTGTATGGAAAGCTGCCCGTCTATAAATATTATTGCCCTTGGGTCTGTGCCACAACATTCTAGCAATTGTACAACTACTGAGCTACATCTGTGAATGGCTGTTGGAGCTGAGTCAATCCACAGACCCACAGGGAGTCCAGCCAGGGCCAGCCAAACCCAAGCCGGATCAGCTGAGCCTTGGTCAACCCACCAACATGTGAAGTTCAATATAACTGATTGTTGTTTAAGCCATTGAGTGTGAGGGTAGTGTATTATCCAGCAATGTTTAAAGCAATGTAACAAAGTTAGTGTTCCTGACATTTAAAATTTTAGGGCCATGTTTAATAAAAATTATTCTACAGTACATCTGACACTCATCCGCCTTCCTAAGCAAAATAAAGAAAACATAATTCAGTCTTCACTGGGTCATTTGTGTTTATTATAGCAAAAGTCAGTAAATGTGCTGTACAAAACAGAGGCTCCAGAAATACTTCCAGTCTACTATTCTGTTTTGATCTCAGAAGTATTCCCTGGTTCTTTACCATTTTTCTTGTGACCAATTTTATGGGCTGTCTTTTTGTTGCTGTCACTCTGTGTATCTTAAGCAGCAGCCTTGCTCCAAAAATCTTATGTGCTACAGTGAGTTCATCACCCTTCAAGAAACCTATCTAAGCCTGTTAGAACGGTGCCCAGAGTAGAGTTAATAGGTTTGGAGTAAAGGCCTGAGCTTTAGAGCCCAGGTCTCTACCATCAGTTTTGGTCCCTTTGATGCTTTTTTGCTCCCTTCCTGGTTCTCCTCTGGGACCCAGCAGCGGAGGTTGCCAGGGAAGAAGCACGTCATCCAGGTAGCTGGTACTGGGTCTGGCACTGTCGGGATGCAGCCTATCCCGGAGAGAGTGCAAGTAGGCACCAGCCTATGGCCTGGAAGGGCTCTTCTCCATCATAGCCCCTCTCTGGGGAACTGAGCACGTGCTGCCCGGGCTGCCCGGGCTGCCCATGTGTCAACAGTAAGTGACCATGGGTTCCCCAGAGCTCAGGCAGCATCCTACTTGCCTCTGGGTCCTTTGTAGCACTCAGCGCACAGTAGGTGCTCACTAAGGTGTGATGGGTGAAATGAAAAGATCTTCCTGGGTGGCCCTTGTTTCTATGTGCACAGGGCCTGTCTTCTTCAGAAGATTAAGAATCTACAGGGTTGAATATAGAATATTTTATATCCAA
Source organism: Mormoops blainvillei (assembly GCA_004026545.1). Classification (NCBI taxonomy): domain Eukaryota; kingdom Metazoa; phylum Chordata; class Mammalia; order Chiroptera; family Mormoopidae; genus Mormoops; species Mormoops blainvillei. The sequence goes on along the minus strand of PVJD01012785.1, from coordinate 16,650 downwards.
TTAGAAAATATTTTTAAAGAATTAAAGGGATAGCTCCTGTCTCAGAGCATAAGTTTATTTCTAAACTGTGCTATCAGGAAGCCCTGGTGACTAAATGAAGGGGACAAAGCCAAGTAACTCTGCAAAAGAAAGCAGAGATTTTTTTCTCTGTTGATTCCCCCAGCTCTACCTTATTGTTTGACCAAATGCCTAAAGACTGCATTCCCAGCCAGAAGATCTGGACCTTGCAATTGTGAGGAAGTGCCTGTGGATGTGTGGCCTAGCTATTCTGCGTGCATACCAGTCTCTCTTCACTCTGCCCCCTAGAGGCTGACCCCCATGACGGCATCATGGAGCTTCTCCACCTGAGCTGCAGGTTAGATCTGGCCTATCTCAGGGCACTGCCAAGAGGTGGTTGGGCTGGAGGAAAGAGAAGTTGGAGCACTTCTTCTCCCCTTTCTCCCCTTTTCTGGTCTCTACAGGATCAAAACTCCTGCTCAGTGACCTTTCCGCTAAGGTCCTCAATCTTCCCTTCCTGGGATCCATTTCTCCATTTTGTCCTCTTGCCTGCTCAAGCACAGGGCGGTAAAAGCTTCACGGTGTTGCGAATTTCTCAACATTCCTTGCTGGTTCCCTTAATCCTACGCACAACCTCTGAAACTGGCCCCTTCACGCAAGTATTTCATCAGAACTATTAGAGTTGCTTCTTTTTCCTGGCGTTACCCTTAGTGGTACAATCTGTACAAAGGCTCGCTGAAGAGACGTCCTGGCTGGGTAGCTCATTTGGTTAGTGGGTTCGATTCCTGGTCAAGGCACATACAAAACTCCACCAACGAGGGCATGGGTAGGTGGAACAACAAATCCACATTTTCTCTCTCTCTCTAAAAATCAATAAAAATTTTAAAAAGATGTCTAAGTTGTTCCAGAACTCTCTCTAGGGCAAGAAGTTCAAAGAAAATCAGAGGTTCTTTTCTCTTTAGCTTTCAGAACACATTAGCCATTCTGGCACTATCTAAATTAAGTGATACAAAATGATGGCATACCCCAATCTACAGATGACAAAAATTTTATTTCTTCATTCACTCAGCTAGTCACCAAATATTTATTGAGCACCTACTATGTGCCAGGCACCATTCTGATCCTGGGAAAATGGTGATAATGTATAAGAAAGACACCCTGACCACATGCAGCTTACAGCCTAATGCCAACTCTGTCCCAGGTGTCAGAGAGCCCACCAGAGGCAGGACTAGAACCAGAGAACTGGGTTTCCTTAAGTCCTGAGCCTTCAGCAGATTTTCAAAGGACTCTGTGGCCCAAACAAGGTTAAGAGCCACCAAGTAAGACCAAATTAACTATCAAGCCTCTCCCTTGAATAGTGGAATAATGACTCACTCACTCCCAGAAGAAGCTTCGTGCTATCAACTTGAATTTCTGGGGAGTGTGTGGGCACACCTGTGGTGGCAAAACCACCCGCCTTTGCTTCCCCCTCTCTGCCCCCCCACCAATATTCTCCACAAATCCCCTACCCCCCTCCTTGAGTTCCTCGCACTTCTATAATTAGCCTCAATTCCTTCTCTAAGTCCTTCCCTCAGGGCCCACAAACGTTGGCAGCACATCATGTTGATGAGCTGTTTTTATGAATGGACAGGGGTTTGGGACTGAATTCAGAGCTGTGCCTACTCTGAGAGCCTGTGTTTCCAGCAAGAGCAGCGAGAGCCATTTCTAGGGAGGGCCATGGGTGGCTGAGGTGGACTGAGAGGGGCTGTCAGCCTCCCTAAGCCCTCTGAAAATAAATATTTGAGTTTGCTCGGAAAGGTTTAAATAGGCCATGCTAGTAACCCAATACTTCCCCTACTCTGGGTCAGATAGGACAAGGGCAGCGGGAAAGGTTGCCAGGCTGCCAGCAAAACCCCCTTGCCTTCATCTCCCAGCACTGCCCCCAGCAGACAGCGAGCTCCAGGCCTGGCTATCACTCCACGGCCCCTCCACCTCTCCCCAGAAAGCCCCCGTCTCCTAGCTGCCTCCTCTGTGGCTGAAGGGAAGACCTAACCCAGGTAGAAAAGACAACAGAAAAGCAGACAGGGCTGTGGAAATGGAAGACCTAGTCCTAACGCTGCATGGGGGCCCCTAGCCCCCCAGAAAATCAGCAGGACTTTCTTCCCCTTTGGTGGGATGGTCCTGGCAGCCAGCGACACTGCCCTATCTTGGACAGAGGCATTTCATTCCACATCATCCCCTTTGAGTCAAGCCCCCTTCCAAAGGGATCAGGGATGTATTTATAGGAACGTCTGGGACTCACTTCTCTCCCCCTTGCACTTCTTCCCATCTCTTTTAAGCTCCCCACAAGTCCCAACCAAAATGAAATCATGCAGCCAATGGGGAGACGTGGGGAAGGCAGAAAACAATTTTTAAAAGATTTCTGGCTTTGAGCACTGGGTGAGGGTTGTTTGGAACGAGGGCAGAAGGGGCTTCCAAGAGTAGCTGGAATGACAGAAAGCTGCTAGGGTGGCCGATTCCCTTCCAGCCTCCCTCCACCAGGAGTAGAATGGAAAAAATATCAGGGCACGTTGCAAAACAATCTGCCTTCCTCCCCCTGCCCCAAACAGATGGAAGAAGAGAGGAAAGTCGTGGTCATCATTTACCTGCTGAAATTGGGAGGACACTGTTGATAAAAGTAGGCTGAGACACAACAAAGCGGAAGAAAAGCTGAAGGTAAATCCCCAAAGTCGTTGGATTCAGGACCACCATGCTGGCTGGGGTCTGGAAAGTGTCAAGTTCTCAGCAGCCTTGCGCAGTCCGGGCTGCCTTGGAGCCTTGCTTATCTCCGCTTTTGTCTTCTCCACTGCTGTATGCCTCTCTCTCTCCCTCTGTCTCTCTCTCTCCCTCTCTCTCTCTCTCTCTCCTTTCCCTGTGCCTCTACGAAGAAAGAATGCCAACCATTTCCCACTGAACCTTCTCCGTGCTACTCAGGGTTATATTTATCTCAAGCACTGTATAAAATGCTCACATTAAAATTAAGATGTCAGAATTTTCTTTTTCGGAGGCTGAGATAAGTGGCTATTGAAAGGTGATGAAAAGGCAGCTAAGTCTCAATGCTCAGTAGAAGCAACCCTCCAGGGCAGACAGATTTTCTCATTGATTACCCACCAGCATCTACCTAGGTGTCCCGCGGCATCACAGAATCAACTCTTCGGATTCAAGCTGAATTTCTGTGGAAACAAATCCTTCTGCTATCGGTCTGCGACACTTTTACCCACTGGGAGACAAATGTAGAGCTGACCTTGGATTTTTTTTTTCCCTGTAATCATCCAATAAAAAGTGGGGGCAGGGATGTTTTCCAAAACAGCTTTCTCCATGAAAAGTGTTTATTCTCTCTCCTGAAGCTGCAAACTTTACCCCATGTATAAAGCAAAATAAATTTAAAAAGTCAATGGATTGGAAAGTGAATGATTATTTATCAAACTATATTAGAACGCAAGCAACCAAATGGCAGAAGTTATTTGCAAATATCTCGATAAGGTGCCAATATGTAAAATGTATAAAGAACCCATACAACTCAACAACAACAAAAAATCTAATTAAAAATGGGCAGAAAAGCTGAATACTTTTCCCAAGAAGACAAACAAATGGCCAACAGGTACATGAAAAGATGCTCAACTCAGCAGCTATAAGGAAAATGCGAATCGCAAGAAGATACCACGCCACTTCCCACCTGTTAGGATGGCTGTTATCAGTAAGACAAGAAATTAAGTGTTAGAGAGAATTTGGAGAAAAAGAAACCCTGTCAAAGTTAGGAATGGAGCTACCACGTGACCCAGCAATCTCTCTTCTGGGCATCTACCCCCAAAATTTGAAAACATTTATTTGTAAAGATATATGTTCATTGTAGCATTGTTTACGGTAGTCAAAACATGGAAACGACCCAAGTGTCCTTCAACAGATGACTGGATAAAGAAGCTGTGGCACATATATACAATGGAATACTACTCGGCCATAAAAAAGGATGACATGCTGTCATTTGCAACAACATGGATGGATTTTGAGAGTATCATATTAAATGAAATACATCAGATGGAAAATGACAAGAACCATATGATTTCGCTCATAAGTGAGATATAAAACAGAAAGTAGAAAATGAACAAACATAACAAATAAAGTCATATACACACAGACTAAACTTTGGGTGGTGGGCACACAATGCAATACACTGGCGATGTATTATAGACTTGTACACCTGAAACTTACATAATGTTATTAACCAGTGTTAACCCCCATTAAATTTAATTTTTAATAAAACTGTATTTGGAGAAATAGTATCATTGGCTTGATCTTTGGCTAGACAAAATTCTTCACGTAAAAAGCATTACATTCTTAAATGGATACTTTTTATGAGTTTATAAAGCCTGCTATGGAGATCCTTAGATTACTAAAGTAATTAAAGAATAACCTACAGTGTTGTCCATTTTGGTTTAATTCACATAAGTCCCAGTGCCTCGTGGGACTTAATTCAGAAGTGGTTTGGTATTTACTGGACTCTGGGGTCCAGCGACTGATCCTCACTCTGGGCGAACGTGCAGTTGGGCAAAGGCAAAATATAAGGCGATACTCCATGGTGCTAGCGCCAGATGGGCTTAACTCCAGCTTTGCTATGACAATGAGCAGTTGCTCTCGCTACGCCTCAGTCTTTCCATCATAAAACAGAGGCATGTTCCTTTTTAAGGTTTGTTGGAAAGGTTAAGCAAGATAACACGAGATGAATCATATGTGAATTCAAATTTGTGTATAGAGATGGCAAAAAACAAAACCCAAGGAGCCACAGCAGACAGGGTGCAAGCGTGGCCAGCAAAAGCCTCTCCCGTCCCGGAGTGCATATCCTGCCTTTCCCGACAAGAGGTGGAGTCTATTTCCCTTCCCGGTGATCCTGGACTGGCTTTGACAAACAGAATGTGGCTAAAGTGACACTTAATAGGCCTGGCAACTCCTGCTTTTGCCTTTTCTTGGAAGCCAACTGCTACATAAAAAAGTCTGGATTACTAAAAACGCCACAGAGAGACGAAGCAGCCAGCCGCCAGGTATCTGGCTTTCTCAGATGAGGCGCTAGAGATGAGAGTAAGGCCAGTTGGGATCACCTAGCCTCATTCAGGTCTTCAGGGGATGGTAGTCACAGAAATGACCCCAGGCGAGACCAGCTGAAGAACTGCCCAGATGAACCCAGCCCAGATTACAGATTCATGAGCAAATAAAATGGCTGTTGTGGCTGCCTTCAGTATCCCAAAGCCACTAGGTTGCAGGGTGATTTGTTATGCAACAATGGCTAGCTGATACAGGATTTATTAGAAAAGCTTTTGAAAGCATAAAGAATCTACTTGACTTACCTTCAAAATAAACAGGCCCACATTCGAAACAAAGGAGAGGCACTCCCATTTGGCTGTTCCCAAATGTTTAACAGAAGGATGCGTGATTGTTGGCTAAACTAGACAAGGGAATCCTGAGCTTGATCTTGTTAACACTTGGAACCTCCAGTGCCAGCAGTGGGCTTTCGGTGGCTTGAAGAAAGACGAAGTCGGCCTTGGAGGATGGTAACTCTTGAGCAGCTCGGTGCCAGAACCGGGACTTTCACCACCCAGCTAAGGTCCCTCCTTTGAGTAGCAGGAGTGATTTATTCCTTCCCTCAGCATACAGCCTTCACCAGTGAGAGTGAAGTTGCCACAGATTATATCAATATTGCCCCGCTTGTGACACCTGCTGGTATTGTTTTTGAACTTCTTCTAAACCACCTTGTGTTACTATTTAAGTATTTTAAGCTGTGTTAACATCCCTAAAGATGGAGGGCTGTTCCAAAGCTCTGTGTGCCCCCAGGGCCCCAGGACAGTCAGTCCCTGTCACCTAATAATAGAACCTTAACGACATCAAGTTGATCAAACAATACCATTGTAAGATGAAAAGAACGTGGGAAAAATGGCATAACTTTTATGCTCCAGCCACAGTGAACAACTTGCATTTCTCAGCACCCCTTTGTGCCTTTGCACATGCAGCGGGGTGGGGCACAGGCCTGGTATAAGGGAGGGCTTTGGTGAGTCTTGTGAGAGGGTCTGAGGACCTGAATGTGGGAAGCTGAATGTTCACATTCAGGCCACTAGGGGGAAAGTAACTGCTGACTGAAGTTACTACCAGAGCTTCTACCCTTTGGGGAGGCTGCAGCACAGAGGTATTTATCAGCCCCCAGTATTTATCAAATAGTTTTCTTGTAAATTTCCATTTCCCATGTACCACGTATTTTATGGGCCTATTTCTTATGAGGTTACCCTAATTGACTGAGGCAGAAATTATCATCTTTTCTTCAAACCCTCTTGGAAGAGCTCTGAACTTTCATAATCTAATAACACAGGCTATTAGATTTTTCCAGAAGGAAATTATTGTATATTTGTAAAAGGCTTATACCAGTAAGTCCAATCAATGATAGAGCCCTCCGTCTCAGGCCCTGCGGGTGGGGATGTGTGCTTAAGAACAACCTGTGGGTGCCCATTAGCACTTAACAGGCACATGCCATTCTGTTCAGAAGTTCTACAGAACTACCCATTCAACTACCCGGTGGTTTAGGTGCCAGGATGTTCATGACAGCCTCAAATGTGAGACAGCCTCACTCTCCATGAATGTGAGATTGTTGAATAAATCACAGAACCTCCCTTCAATCAAACATTATACAGTCATAACAAAGAATAAGGTAACCTTTATAACAAATAACACTGGAAAATTTGGTCTTCCATATGCAAAACAAACAAAAAGGAACCTTAACCCTCACCTTGTCCCATTCATAAAAATTTGCTCAAAGTAGATCATAGACCTAAATATAAGAGCTAAAACTATTAAGCATCTAGAAGAAAACAGGAGAAAATCTTAGTGACCCTTGGATTAGGCAAAGATTTCTCTTTTTAAATTAAAAATTTTTTAGCCCTGACTGATGTAGTTCAGTGGGCGAAGCGCTGGCCTGCAAACTGAAAGGCCCCCAGTTCGATCCCCGGTCAGGGCACATGCCTGGGTTGTGGGCCAGGTCCACGGTTGGGGGGTGCGTGAGAGGCAGCCAATTGATGTTTCTCTCTCACATCAGTGTTTCTCTCCCTCTCGTTCTCCCTCCCTTCCCCTCTCTCTAGTAATGAATAAATAAAATCTTTAAAAATTTTTTTACATTATATATTTAAGTTGTACCACATGATGTTTTGATTCAAATATACATTGTGAAATGATTACTAGTTAATTAACATATTCATCACTTCATATAGTTACTTTTTTTTTTGTAGTGAGAACACCTAAGAGCTAATCTCCTAGAAATTTAAAGTACATGATACAGTATTAACTATAACAACCAGGCTGAATATTAGATCTCTAGAGCTTACTTATTCTATTTAACTTAAACGTTGTACCCTCTGATCAACATCTTCCCACTTCCCCCAACCATCCACCCCTGGTAACAATCATTTTACTCTCTGCTTCTATGAAAAAAAAACACCTTAAATAGGACACAAAATTTTAAAACTTTTGTTCTTCAAAAGACAAGGTTAAATTGAATAAACAAGCCAAAGACTGGGAGAAAATATTTGCAAAACATGTATAGGAAAGGACTTATATTTAGAATATCACACCATCCGTAACTCCACATAATAAAACAAACACCCAATTAAAAGAAATGGGCAAACGGTGTGAATAAATACTTTACCAAAGCAAATATATTTGCTTTGCCTGAAAACATTCTCAAAATCATTAGTCATTAGGAAAATGCAAATTAAAACCATGATGAAATACAACTACATACTACTAGAATGGCTAAAATTTAAGACTGACAATTCAAAGTACTAAAACTAGAAACAACCCAAATGGCCACCAACTGGTGAGTGAATAAACAAATTGTGTACGGTCAATACTAATCAGCAGTAAAATGTAATGAACTACAAAAACAAGTAACACAGATTAATTTCAATGCATTTTGCCGAGGCCAACACAAAAGGCGACATATGGTATAATTCCATTTATAAGGCATCCCGGAAAAGGCAAACTACGGGCATGGAGAGCAGCAGATCAGTGGTTCCCAGGGGTTAGGGTTATGAGAAGAGACTAGGCTACATAAGGAGCTGTTTTTGATGATGAAAGTGTCCTTTACATATACAAAATATTTTATTTATTTGTTTTTAGAGAGAAGGGAAGGAAGGGAGAAAGAGAGGGAGAGAAACATCCATGTGAGAGAGAAACATCAATCAGTCGCCTCCTGTACACGCCCCCAACAAGGAACCAAACCTGAAGCCCAGGCATACCCCCGACTGGGAATCAGATCAGCAACCTTTCCCTTTGCAGGGCGACGCCCAACCAACTCAGCCACACGGGTCAGGGCTTTTCTTTATCTTGACTGGACTGGTTGTCTACTTAGTCAAAATTCACCAAACTGTACCCTTAAAAAGGGTGAATTTTATTTTATGTAAGTTTTCCCTAAATAGATTTGACTTTAAAAAATAAGAAAAAGATACTTCACACTTATGCACTGACTTGGAAGGTCATCCATGAAATATTGTTGAGTGAAACTGCAAAGCTGCAGTCATCTAACCAAATGCATAGCCAAACAAGCAATCTATTTATCTATCGTTAACACATGCACCTAGGGAGCTCTAGAACGATGTATACCACACATATGGGGATGGGGACGAGCAATGAGAGAAGGAGGGAAACTTTCCTTTTCAACCTTATACACATTTGTATTATTGGAAATTTTTACAATGAGCATTATTTAATTTGTCATTTAAAAATAAATGGATTTTTAAACATAAAATCACATTCTTGGCAACCTTAGGAATAAAGAAGAAGAAAAAAGGCAGAAAGACATCTTTCCTGCATGTCTGAGGCCCAAACAGTCCCCGCCGACATGCTGAGAGGAGCAGGCAGGCCTTTTGGGTTGGTCTTGGCAGAGGGCAGAGCTCTGAGCCTGGTCTTTCTGGTCCAGAATTAACCATGATTCTGTTACTCTGAAGTCCTCACTACCTCCTGCTGGCAGCTGCATCAGCAGGAGGGAGACAAGACTGGGCAGCTGAGAAACGCTGGGAAAGCCCCTCCTCACAGCTCGCTCTGCCCTGGCAACCCAAGTTGAAATCAGAGCCGGAACTGGTGGAGCCTCAGATGCAAAGGAGAGGTTGCCAGAGAACCCGGAGAACTAATAAGTCTAATGAGACTAATCAGACTCACCCAAACATTAAGCCTGCAGTTCCATCTCCAGGGCAGGGAGCTTGGCTGTCCTCACGCTTTCAGGGAAGACTTTGGCACTGGGCTGACCTTGAGACACCTGGATGCAAACACAATAATGACAATGACTTACCCAATACGATGTTTCCCAAACTCCTGGAGGTCCACCCATTCTAAGAGATACTCTGTTTTTTAAAAAGCAGAGGTGTTCACCTAAACTAAGAATTGCTGCCTGTTTTATGCAAATGATATTGGAAATTCACAATGTATATCAGCATACCAAGGCCACTGGGAAATACTGCAGTAAAGAAACCCATTTACTTTGCTTTTATCCCCAAAAATATTTGACCCCTAAAACCATTTTTAATTCCTATTATTTACTACTCTTTTTTTTCTTATCTGTTTTATACAATAAACATGTTTAGTGGTATGCTAAATATAGGCTTTATTTTTTATAAAATCCTTTTTTTTTCATTTGGTGTTCACAAGGGAAGCAGTAGGACTAGAGACTTGTAATTCCCATTTTACAGATGAGAAAACTGAGACTTATATGAGGCTCTGGGCGGTAGAGGCAGAGATTTATGAAACTTGTCCAGTAGGTAGAGCAACTGCTGACAAGACAGAACCCGAACTCTCTGTGCAGCCCAATGACACATCGAGCCAGAGGTCTGCTCCCAGGCCTCAGAGCTGGACTAGCTCCCCAAGCAGACACCAATTAACCTGCACTTGAACCTGGACTCAGAAATGCTGTGAGCCCCAGAACCATTCAGCTCTGAAATGCAAAACCACATTCTTGGGAGGGAGACAGGAAAGTCACAGCTTTTATGACAGGAAGTCAGGGAGGACTGGAGACCTCAGAGGAGATCCCCAAATGATCTACGACAACCACGGATCGATTTTTCTTGAACTGAAACCTGTAGAGGGGGAACATATCCTGAGCAAAGCCAGTTCCTAATGTTACTGACATCAAGAATCGCAGAAATAACAAACCTCAGCCCCATTCTCGTAGGTTAGGTGGTAGATTTGCTCCAGATTCCCCCTAGTGTTTTCCCCAGAAAATTTAATTGGCATTCACTTCATTCTAACCAGCCCAAATGCACGCCCCTAGTTTACTGTTTACTGTTTGTATTTACTATGTGTTCACTGCAAAGTTGTTTTTTTTTAATATTTATTGGTAGAACATTACTGCCTCAATCCCCATCAACTCCCTCCTACCTCAGCCCAACTCCCCCATTCCACAACCCCCACCATCACCCACCTGGGGATGATGGTCCCTCTTGGCATCCAAGAGAGTGAATGGGGCAAGGAGAAGGCCTGCTTTACTGTTTGATTTGGCCCAAGGTAAAGACGAAGCATCATATTCAAAGCTTGGCTCCAGTGTCTGCACAGCTCAAGGGAGTGTGGCTATGTGGTTTGGCAAGGCCCTGGGGCAGGACCATTCCTAACACACTGATAGGCCAATGGTGAGTAAGACTCTGAAGTAAAAAGTGGGTAAGGGTCGCTGCCCTTGCCACGTATAATTATCCGTGTTCCCATCCCATTGTGGGAAGGGAGGTCTTGGCCAATATAAGCACTAATCGGGAGCTGTAGAGGAGCATTTTAGAATGACAGACTTTTAGGAAACACTAACCTAAGAGATGGAGGAGAACATACACAGGCACTGCAGCCCCACGCTGTTTGGGGTCTGCGTTCCTATGAGAGACCCTGTCATTCCTGTAACCGGGATATTCTCCCATCCTGCAGGCTGCGGTGGAGCAAACTATGCAAACCGGGGGCCTCAGTATGCCTTGTCCTGTATTTAATCCACTCCTTAAAGTACTTTAAAAATACTCAGCCACAGGGAGAGGGCTATCTGCAAGGCTAAAATATATGCCCACACAATCCGGGATAAGAGGAACAGGTGATTTTTTTTTTAAGAATGAGAGAGAGAAAATTTTTCCACTCAGTTATCATGGATTATGTGATTACCTGTTTCCTTATATACAGTTACCAAAGGTAACGGGATGTGTCCTCAGGAAGTAGATGGAAGGTGGATGAGGCTAACCTGGAGAAGATGGAAACAGGACAAGAACGATTTGGGAAGGGAAGAGAGGTTAGAGGACTCACTCACACGTCATTCATTCATTCAGCAAATATTTACTGAGCTCCTTCTGGACTCCAGGCAAAATCTAGAGTTGAGAATTCAGTGTGAAATGGATCTACAAATTTCTTTGCCCTCAGAAATTTGCATTCTAGTGGGGGTCTCAAAACTGAAACTTATAAGGTATATCAGCAGAAGTACATATGTTACTGGACAGGGGACCTGACCCTGAGTGGGTCTGCCCAGGGCCGGCCAGTAGTGTGTGGGTTCTCGACTTCATGCAAGAAAGATTTCACAATGTGAGTCCAGGTGATTTTGAGGGTACGTTTATTAAAGCCGGGGACAGTGAAACAAGGAAGGGCTTAGCATAGAAAAAGCAACAGGAGGGTCTAGGCTGGGCTGCCTTAGCTCGCTGGGAAGTCAGAGAAAAGGAGGCCTTGGGGACAGGTTTAGGGGGTTAGCCAGGGACAAGCTGCTGCTGCCTGTTCTTGCCCCAGTTGCAAGACTAGTGGGATCTCTTTAGGAAACATGGGTTTGTAGGGGAAGGGGAGGAAGCAGGGAAAGGTGCGGGCTGGGTCCTTTGTCTTGAGGCTTTTCTCTTTCTCTTGCTGGTGGAAATCTTAGAGGAGGTCACAGGGGAGGGTTTCAGCAGAATATTCATCAGTTCTCCAGGGGCGCCCTTTCAGGGTCGTGGTCTCTACTGATGGGTCAGTGCCAGCACAGGGGGTCATCAGTCGCTGCGGCTGGTCCTGGGTCACCCACCTGGTTCTGCTGCTTTTCTGGGCCTGGAGCTGACACACAATTGAGGCCTGGATGTCATCACCAAGGAGGTGACCTGTGTCAGGCTGTACAGTGCTCAGCCAATTTGTTCGGCTGTCTGTCTCAGTTTCCCTATCCTATTGTACTTGCTAATGAATTTTCTTAGCTTTTTACTATCCTGCCTCACAGATAATAGTCCAGTGGCAGTCAGTGTAATGCAGAACAATGGAGAGATATAATTAATCAGAGAGCCTCCCTGAAGGAAGGTAAGAGGTAAGAGCTGAAGAAGGTAAGGGATGAGTTTTTACTGAAGTTCCCAGAGGAGGTTCACGGAAGAGGTTAAGGCAAATGGGACCTTTAGGGGTGAAAACACTGACACCAACCACTGTTCATTAAACACCTGTTATGCTCGTTCATGTTATTTCTCGAAAGCCTCACAGCAACTCCGTGAGCTGGGTGTTGCTATACCCATGTTACAGATGAAGAAACAGAGGCTGAGAAAGGGCAGTTTAGGTAATCTTCCCACGGCCACAGAGCTAGTACACGAAGCTGACCGCATGCTCCAAAGCCTGTGTCTTTCACACCACACCACCCAGTCCCAGATCCAGACACCACAGGGAACAAGAGGCAGGTGAGGGAGCCGGTCCCAGCCCAAGGCACAGAGTGAGCATGATCGTGGTGCTTTGGGTGCCGGTGGCAGGGCCTCCTGGCCTAAGTCCTCAGAAAGTAACAGAATGAGCTGAGCTAGGATGGACTATTATATGTGCCTCTCATCTGTCTTGTGGAGGGTGGGACAGAAGCCAGACCTGGATGAACGGCCCCTAGCAAGCCTCCTACCACATTCAGAGGAGGAAGACAGGTAGCCCTGGCCACAGAGCTGATCTTTAAGGTAGAGATCCTGCCCACAAGCAAAATGACCCTGTGAATGTCCTGGATTCTGACCAATCAGACCAATAATTCCTTTTCTTTTGGAAGGCATGAGGACATGGACTTAGAAGGGGGTGGCCCAGGGTAGAAGTGTAGGGAAAGGGGGTCTCCCCTTCAACAGTATGGATGTGATATACCCCTTCTAAAAGGCCTTATATAATCCTTGGCCACATGGTAGGAGTGATCTATTCAAAAATAATACTACTTCCATTTGTATATATGTATATGTACTAATATAACTGTAGCTTTAGCCTGTGCTTTTAGCCTTGCAATATAATTAGTTAGATACATGTCTTATTTCTCTGAGTAGATTATTAAGCCTTGAACACAAGGCCTATGATTTCATCATCTCTTTATTCTCCCAAATATTAAATCTGATACATAGCAGGCCTTCAATTGTTGAATGACTTAATGAATTTATCTGTATGGTACATGCAAAAGTGATAAACTACACTGCAATGTACCTAAAACCTTAAGAGCAATTCAGCCTGGGCCAAGATTCCCTTTGCAAAGTCTCAGAGCGGATTTGCCTCTTGCCAAGGTAACCGTAAGTTTGCAGTTGCAGAGCCCTTGGCTTCAAATTAAACGATGCACGGAAGGCACCTTGCATGAAGTCTGGCCTGTAAACGTGAGGTCGCCGCGTCCCCTGTGTGAGCTGGTGGCTGGGGCGTGCCTTGGCCCCCATCGGTCTCCTCCGGGCTCTTTTCCCTGTGCCAGACGCCTTCCACATCAGGCATGCCAGCTAGGCTGGACCCAACCCTCACAGAGGAAAGGGTCAGGAATTATATGACTGTTTAATTATTATAGGGTCATATAATTATTGTGTGTCTTTCACAGCCTGTCTCCCACTGGAGAACTGGCCGAAGCCAACATTTAGTTTGGCCCCTTTCTTCCACACCTCAGCACAGGCTGGGCTGTCAGTGCGGACTCGGGAAAAGGCACAGTGATCCGAACAAACTCAATTAGCCAGCCAGTTGGCAGCCGGGAAGTCACGTGCTGCTTTCCCAAACCAAGGAGAAGTTATTTTTAGCTTATTTACTGTTTGGTATGATCCATGCCACAGCTCCCTCCTATTAGGGCACATCAGAGAAAATTGGCTGCAGCCAATTAGTGGAGATTTCACAAGTCATTTGTCAGAACTGACCTGCCAGTTGTCTTTTGCAAAAAGACAGACAACAGAAGTGTGTGTACACAGAGGAAAGACCATCTGGGACACAACGAGAAGGTGACCATCTGCAAGCCAATGAGAGGCCTCTGAGGAAGCCAAACCTATGGACACCTTGATTTTTGCGATCTAGCTTCCAGAGCTGTGAGAAAATAAAGTTGGTGTTCAAGCCACGCTCTCTGTGGTATTTTGTTACGGCAGCCCTAGCAAATGAACACACAGGGTTAGTGCACTTTCCAGGCAGCCTGTGGGGGATTACAGTGTGTAACTGAAGGTAGAGGGCATGTCAGTATCTTTCCCTCTGAAAACTATTTTTCAGGGGTTGTTGATATTGCATTTCCTGATGCCAGGGCCAGGTAGACAACCTGGACTAAACAGATGCCCCTTCCCAGTGGTGGCCCTCACCATACACACATTACTGTGGGACCCAAGAGGGAGGAAAGGAGGTCACCTTCTGCTGACGCACCTAGGGGAGCTTGGTCTGCGATTTTGAAGGTGAAGACTACAGAGTGTAAACCAAAATTTCCAAAGAGGTGCAGCAAAGGGAGACTTCATTAAGGTGAAACAGTTCCAAAGGCAAACAGCCTCCTGTGGAAACTGAAAATGCATGTTTCTGAGACAAAGCGGGGGCTGCCATTCATAGGGAAATTTCCCATGCACGTTCCTGATTGGCCCAGTTTTATGCAAATGAGTTTCCCAAATTCTAACAGTTCTGATTGGACAGGGCAGTCTGTTGGTCAAAAGACAAAATCAGGCCTTCCCTGCAGCGGGTTGACTCAGAGGGAGTGAACAAGGAAGGCGTTCGTGGGAAGCCAAGAGTTCAGATTGAGCTTCTTCCTGGTATACAGGGAACATGAGGAACTCTTGTCAGCAAAGAGCTGCTAGATTATTATTGTTTATAAAATTTGGGCCCCGGGTTGACCATGGAGAGTTCATCTCAGCAGATGAATTCCTTCTTGGGGTTCACTTCAAGTGAATCTTTATTCTCAGTGTCCACAGAGGAACAGATTTCTCAACAAGTTTGCCTTCATCATTGGCCTCAGTGCCATGAAGAAAGACAGTCTAGGTAACAAATAATTAACTAGCACAGCATCTGGCCCTAATTCATTTGCCAAGAAGTCACCTTTTATTGGCACAAGTGCCACCTGGGAATGGTAGGGATTCTTTTCCCATCTTGTTAGTCCTTTGGGGAAGACAGTCAAACCCTGCAGCCTCCGTAACTTCTTGTCAGGAGCTTTTCTTGTCACCTCTCGCTCCTCCTGAAGGAAGAAAGCAGATAAACAATATGCTGACTGTGAAACACCTAGAAGGAAATGGTGGGTGCCCTACAGTCACAAGTGTCATTTAGCAATGTTCTGGAAGTACTAGCCAATGCCTCTAGGTAAGAGAAAGGAAGAATTGGTTTAAATCAGGGGTGTCCAACCCATGGCCCGAGGCCCAGGATGGCTAACAGGATGGCTAATTACAGGGAGAGGAGAGAGATGGAATGGCTGCTGGAGGGTGGGGAGGCAGGGATGACACTGAGTTATGAAAAAGTTTTATGAATGTAGTGTGTATAAATTTCAGTCCATAGTAGTCAAGTGTGAAAGAAACATTTATTTTTAGTAATTCAATTCAATTTTAATTTTGGCCTACATCTTGCCAGGGTGGAAACTAAATTCATTCATGTCAGGGTCTTGTGACCCCCTCCCCCCACCTCCACCCTAAGATGGGCTCTCCTAATGTGCAGGCTTGGAGGTGGGCTTATGTTTGCTGGCTCATCTACTCAGCTATCCACCCTACATCCGTGTCTGAAGTAGTTTGCTGCAGTTTTTGAGATAGTCATGCGTTGCCTAAGGACGTTTCAGTACACCGGGGTAGTCCCATAAGTTTATAATGCAGCTGAAAATCCCTATTGCCTAGTGATGCTGTAGCCATTGCAAGGCCATTGTGCAATGAATTGCTGTTTTATGCTGGTCTTAGTCTTATGGCTAGAAATGCTATAGGCTAGAAATGCCCGGTGGCCCAAAGGGGCACTAACCTGGGCCCTGATGTGCTTCCCACAGACCAGTGTTACAACTGGACCCGAGCCTCATGGTTCTTAATTTGATTGCAAGACATCCTTCAGCAATAACCATTAGGAAACTTTGAAGAAAAAAAAAAGGTTATTACCTATAGGCCCTGGAGCTATAAGGCATGCCCAGTACAGGGTGGAGAGAGAGAGACCACAAGCAGGGGCTGTTTCTATTGGAGCGGAGAGTGGGAGCCAAGGGCTTCACGGGCTTACTTTTAATTAGTGAATTTAAAACATAAGGGCGAGAATTTAAAGCCAGGAAGAGAAAAAAAACAAGTAGCCAAATGGTTAGTTATCAAAATCAACCAAGATCTCTAATAAACCGTGAGAGCCTCCCTGGGGGAGGCGGCCTGGCTCTTTACCTACGGTGTGGCGTGGACAGTGTGTTTAAGTAGCCTTCTTTGAAGCAGGTGTCTCCTTGAAATGGATGCCTCAGCAACCAAAGCTTAAGTCAGGCGCTTGCTT